>VRLP01007754.1:10000-20070 GCA_009660295.1 Lophius piscatorius | reverse complement strand
TGTCAGTGGGTGGGATATATTACCTGGTTACCATGGTTACCTGTCAGTGGGTGGGGTATATTACCTGGTTACCATGGTTACCTGTCAGTGGGTGGGGTATATTACCTGGTTACCATGGTTACCTGTCAGTGGGTGGGATATAAAAGGCAGCAGGGGAACATTTTGTCCTTAGTTGATGTTTGACGCAGGAGACATGGACCAGCGTGAGGTTCTGAGAGACATTTCGGGGGGCGAGCAGAGACAGTGTGGACAGACAAACAGCAGCAGGAATGTAGATGTGTGTCCCTGAAAGCGGCGAGTGCTTGATACGCCGTGTGACCACATCATTAACTCCTCCCTGCTAATTCCACTGTTTCTGTTTATAGTCTGAGCCCGAGACCCTCCCGCCTCATCGCCACCTCTGAACCCACTCAGCGTTTACTGCGGCCCGCTCGGACTGTTGACCATAAGCAGCGCTAATGAGATCACAAATCAGACCCGCTCCGACTGGAATGTGGAACCAACGCGGTTCTGGTGGCGAATCCCCTCGACACCAGAACACATTTGTTTTAAAGGAACAGTCCGTCTGGGTTTCCCCCTCCTACTTTAAATGACCTGATGTGGCGTTTGGGTTTTCTACCATACAGGTTCTGTTGAACGGGCACGGGTCCAGGGTTGTGCCCCCCCACCCACATCCTGTTATGTGCACACATGAGAATCGGACTAATTAAACTTCAGGGTTCTGGGATCAGGATTCCTTCCCCTCAGGACTTAAAGGCGCAGTGAAGAAGTTTTGTCTTCTTCACTAAATGGAATAAAATATTTCTTTCATTATCATAAAATCAACGCAGGAAAACAATTTTGTTTACGTTTGCTTAGAAGGAGTCTCCAGAGGAGGCGGGGCTTCTACCTTTTCCTATAATATACTTACAGCGGCAGAAGAAGAGGATCGCCTCTCAGAACCAGTGATGAAGAAGACGCTGAAGAAGTTTTTGTGGTCGGATAAATTCTTTCTGTGAAGACAAGAAGACTCAGTGGACCCCCAGGGTGAGGGACAGTCCTCCTGTGGGACGTCTCTCTACTGCTGCTTGGACCCCGCTGGTCGGTGTCTTCTGCGGCGGGACGCTCTGACCAGAGGTGACCGGCCCGGCGTTGGTTCTGAAGATCCGGTACCTCACTGCTACATATTACAATTCTGGAGAATTGGAGAACCGTCGGCGGACATCATCTCCTCCTGTGCCAAAAAATAAAGCGGCAAAATCCTTGAAGGACTAAAGGCCTGTGTCAGTGACCCCTCGTGACCCCTCCCGACCCCGCGTGACCCCTCGTGACCCCTCCTGTCATGAACACATTGCCATCAGAGGAGACGGAGGAGGAGCGATAGTTCGTCTGCCAGAAAGTCTCTGGCGCTCAGACTCTTCAGGGAGTTTGAGATCGAAGGGTCTCGGCTCTGAGCAGCAGCTGGAATCTCCCCACTGGTGGTGGTGGCTGATGACTTTGCAGAGGCGGATGGATCTACAAAGACTAGGTGGGGTTGGGGGGGTGGAGGGCGCACGAACCAGCAGCATGAAGAACCAGGTGAAGGAGAGAATCATGTTTAAAAACAGCAGCTGATGATGATGAGGAGGTGTTGAAGGTGTGACATAGGTGGGCTTTCAGAATAAAATCTTTCCTAAAGGATGTTACCGTAGTGACTGTTAACATGCGGCGAGACATCAACCAGTCAACAGTTGAGGGTGAGAGCGAAGCGACCTGATGAGAGGCATCAGAGGGCGGAGTCTGTCATGTGATCAGAGCAGTTTTACCTCAGAGGGGTTTTACTCTGACGGCGTCAGCGAACAGGAAGTTATCAGTGAGGAGGTGTTGTGACGTAAACTCAGCAGAAATGTCACGTAACATCAACCTGGTCCGTAACGTTCAAGCAGAAACTCTTCATCACACGCTTTTATTCTGAAACCAGATCCACGTCATGGTCAGAGTCATGGATTGATTGATTGATTGATTGATTGATTCATGCTTTTATTCTGAAAACCAGGTCCACGTCATGGTCAGAGTCTTTGACTCGTTCATTCATTCATGTTCCTGTTTATCCTGTTCAGGGCGGGCTGGAAACTATCCCAGCTCCCTCAGTGCTTCATTAAGGCTCAATGACAAGTGAGGTTTGTGGTTCTGATCCACTTTGCTGTCGTGGGATCCGAGCATACGTTGCTGCCGTCTTTAAAGTTTTGCGGGTGTTTTTGTCCACACCCGCAAAACGGGTGGACGTGTTTCTAGAGTCCATTCCTTCTGATCCTCCCTCTTCAGGTTCTGACAGTTTCCTTTAAAACAAACTCTCTGGGCCTCGTATGAGTGAGCGGCGCCGCCGGGCCGGGCTCACCAGTGATGATGCTGTAACCTCGTTTACGTGCAGGTCTCAGAACTTCTGTCCTGAAGGACGGATTCTGGCCCTGTAGAAGAGTGGAGCTGATGTGAACCCGCCCACTGACGGATGGATGATTGACAGCGGCTGGTATCAGCTGATGGTCCGGACCGCGGAGCAGGGGACTGAGACGCTGTCAGCAGAACCTCCAGCTCCTGGATCCTGGACCTACTGTGAGACCTCTGAGGTCTCAACGGGTGAAGGTCTGCGGTGAACGGACCCGAGGTTCTCAGGTGGACGTGAACCTGGAACCTTCACTGTCCCACCACATATACTTCTATGATCAGAACTTTTCAGGGCGTGGTTGGTTCTGCTGCTGGACGGTCAGCGTGGGAACAGAACTCCTGATGGGAGGAATCTGCTCTGATTGACAGCCGAAGCTGCAGCCCGGCCCGCCTCACGCAGGTTCCTGGTTTAGTCCTACTGACCAGACAGAACCCGGACTACCAATCTAGACCCGCCTGGAATTTGTGGGACTCCTTCAGTGAAGAGGGACTTCGGCGGATGTTGCTACGCAGCGGCGTGTTTGGCTGGGGGGAAACAATGCGGCCCAGCGGGCCTGTGGGTAGAACCTCCGCCGCAGGAGTTGATTCTGCTAATCCACTCTGTGTTCATGTGGGCCAGAATTTGTCAACCTGCTGCTTTTGAGCTCGACACCGGTCAGGATTGGACCGGCCCTCCACACAGGAGTCCATAGAACCCCTCCCCCTTTGACTGCAGGAATGAAAGAGAAAGTCCACCCCCCACCTCTGAGACGTTCTTCATCACTTAGCCCACATTCCTTCACTAATGAGCCTCCTCCTCCTCCTCCTCCTCCTCCTGGTGCTGCTGGACCCATTTGTTTGTGAGATATGTTCAGATTTAGAAGCGTGACGTCTACATCTGCTGGTGGTTCCGGTTCAGAGGGGGCTGGAGCCCCTCCCAGCTGACACAAGGTGAGAAGTACGGACCGGGTAGGTTGTGGGTTCAAACCTTCAAACGGATCAAATTCTTCACCTTCACTGTTTCAGCTGATCTCTTCCACTGCTCTGAGGGGGCGGAGCTTGATGAGTTCAGGTCATGTAGGGGGGCATCAGTTACCGTCTGTCTGTGGTGGGATGTGAGTCAGTCAGAGATGGAGTCAACAACAACAACAACAACAACAACAGAGGCAGAAATATCCAGACGTTAAGTCACTTAATAATAATAATGACCATTAAAATGTACTTCCTGTTGTCGTTAATGTCCATTTTCTTACATAACCGTCAAACGGCTCCGGGACCGTCAGGTGTCTCCGGACCAGAACCAACGCCTCCCTACTGGAATCGTCTCTTTCTGTCTTTCGGTCCCTCAAGCGTGGTGCGGTCCAGACTCAGAAGGAACCCTGGAGCATCTGGAAGACATGTCCCGTCATTAAGGGACATCAGAAGTGAACAACGAGACATGTCCTCTGGAGCAGAAGGTCCCACAGAGGTCAGGGTTCCCCACATCAAAGGCCTCTCAGATCTTGTCCTAAAGCCAACAACATCCTTCACGTCTTCACGGATGAGGACATTTTGGGATGTACGGCGGTAGAATGTGTCCTCTGGACCGTCAGGAGTGAAAACTGCATCTCCTTCATGAAGTCATTTGACTGTACAAACAACAGGACGGTTGTAATGTTCTGCTCTTTAGCTCCTCAGAGTTTTAATACGCAGTTTAACATTTAAACTCTTATTCCTTTTAAAAGCATATTCAACAACCAGCCATAACAATAAAACCACAGACAGATGATGTCAGAGTAACTTTGATTATCTCATTAGCATAGCAACACTCAGTGGTGGGGTATATTACCTGGTTACCGTGGTTACCTGTGAGTGGGTGGGGTATATTACCTGGTTACCCTGGTTACCATGGTTACCTGTGAGTGGGTGGGATATATTACCTGGTTACCATGGTTACCTGTCCCTGGGTGGGATACATTACCTGGTTACCATGGTTACCTGTGAGTGGGTGGGATATATTACCTGGTTACCATGGTTACCTGTCCCTGGCTGTACCTATTGGACCAGTTTGAGGATCTGAGTTGATGTATTGTCAAAACAAACCGTGACACGGCGACCAAAACCCAGCTGGTGGCGTGAAGGTCATGTGACTCGTCACACCGGCCCGCCTACAGACGGGTTATATTTTGAGTTTCGTCCAGCGGGTTCTGAAATGAACCCACTTGTGGAAGACCCAACCCACATTTCAGAACCTCCCGTCACAGAACTGCCGCCACTCTTTTCTCTGCATCGATGTCCGGCTGTCATGACTTCAGTTATCGGTTCTGTCTTCCAGATCTTCGGCGAGACCGAGCCGGTCCGGATGACGTCAGAGGGTTCCGACTGCCGCTGTAAGTGCATCATGCGTCCTCTCAGTAAGGACGCCTGCCTGCGGCTGCGGAGCGGCAGCGTTCGGGTGGAGGACTTCTACACGGTGGAGACGGTCAGCTCCGGGTCCGACTGTAAGTGTTCCTGCACCGCCCCCCCTTCCTCGCTCAACCCCTGTGAGAACGAGTGGAAGATGGAGAAGCTGAAGAAACAGGCGCCGGAGTTACTGAAGGTGAGGAATGATGAGGTCCAAAGCCTCTAGAATGTTTATGACGCCACGCTGTAAAATCCAGACGGGCTTCAGGAGCCGTGACAGAACCGCTGAGGACTTCAGTGTCCCCTGAAGTCCAGCAGCCCCCCCATGAACTCTTCATACTCTGCAGTGTGTTGATTTGACCTGAAGACGTGTCCCGGCCCTCAGAGGTGGTCCACAGGTTTTATGATTCGGAGACGATTCTCTGCGTCCCCCGTCCCCGAGGACACCACAACAGATGGACCAAACCGACCTACTTACACACCTTCTCAGGTGGTCTCAGATCCAAGTTGGAAGCGGGCCGGTCCCATGAAAGAGATGGGAGGTGTTCCTGCTGGTGTGGTGAGCTGAACATGATGCGTTCAGGGACAGTTGGCCAGAACACACGGAAGTGATGAGAGTAAAATTCCATCATTAGAAGTTCTAAATGTCAGTTTGTCATTATTTTTTATTCGATTTCCCAATAAGTTTCATCAACATTTGTCAAATTAACGGCACCGAAACCAACGAGCCCGTGGACCCAGAAGCAGAACTCCAGATGCTGCTGGTTCTGTAAGGGGTTGGAACACAACCGCTACTGATGAGTGGCAAGAAAATCCAAATTACTACGACAAGAATCGAGGTCCAGGTCAAAATCCAACAACAGCTACTAAAACTCAGGGAGGGAAGACGGGTCAGAACAACGGCGGGGAACATGACCAGCTGGCGCTGAAGGGAACGACAGACTAAATACAGCAGGAGGCGGGGTTAGCAAGACGCAGCTGCAGAGGCTTAGGACACTCACTGAGGCGGGAGAACCGGAGGGGCTGGGCCTGAACCCAGGAGAATCACAGAACCAGAGGAAACGTGACGGAATGAAAACGTGGAGACCGGAGCTGGAGCGGAGGAGGAGTCCATCAGGAGGTTTGGTCTGATCCTCGCTGGAGGTCAAAGGAGAAGAAGAATCCTTTTGACTGGATGGAATTCCCCGCAGCTTTTAGGACCTTAAGTTAAACATTCGGCGTTCATCTTCTTCTTCGTCACGAGAGGATCCTGCAGAGGAACCTGGGAAATAACGTGTTTTAAAATCAGCTGGAATGAGCTTTAAGACGACTGAAGAAAAACCCGGAGATCATGAAGGACCGATGGAAGGCCGCTCAGATGACACAGCCTTCAACCTTTGACCTTCTGCTGCCTCGTCCGACATGATGATGTCACACGGAAGACGTCAGCGAACACCTGAACCTCCTGGAGGAGGTTCCAGATGTTTGCTCCAACCGCTTCCTCTCAGCCGACGGAGATCCAGAGCGGCGGCGGCGGCTCTCCACAGATGATGCCGCGACCTTCATCAGGACGTCTTCGCGTCTCCGCCGTCAGCTGACTTCTGCTCAGCTGACGGTGGAAACGCAGGAGAGAAAGGTCCGGTCCTCCTGATGAGGTTCTGAGCAGGTCGGTACCCCAGCGGATGTGGGTTCAGTCCTCCTGAGGGAAACAGCTGGACCTGATGGGATCCATGACTCTGTACTAAAACATGTCCGCTGGATGTTCTGTCACGGTTCTGATGGATCACTGATCCGACCCGCTTCAAGACGCGGCTGCAGCCTGAGACGTGACACACAACAAACACACAATAAATACACGATAAATACACAATAAACACAATAAATACACAATAAATACACAGTAAATACACAATAAACACAATAAACACACAATAAATACACAGTAAATACACAATGAACACAATAAATACACAATAAACACAATAAATACACAATAAACACAATAAATACACAATAAACACAATAAATACACAATAAATACACAATAAATACACAATAAACACAATAAATACACAATAAATACACAATAAACACAATAAATACACAATAAACACAATAAATACACAATGAACACAATAAATACACAATAAACACAATAAATACACAATAAATACACAATAAATACACAATAAACACAATAAATACACAATAAATACACAATAAATACAATAAATACACAATACACAATAAATACACAATAAATACACAATAAATACACAATAAACACAATAAATACACAGTAAATACACAATGAACACAATAAATACACAATGAACACACAATAAATACACAATAAATACACAATAAATACAATAAATACACAATAAACACAATAAATACACAATAAATACACAATAAATACACAGTAAATACACAATAAATACATAGTAAATACACAGTAAATACACAATAAACACAATAAATACACAGTAAATACACAATAAACACAATAAATACACGATAAATACACAGTAAATACACAATAAACACAATAAATACACAATAAATACACAATAAACACAATAAATACACAGTAAATACACAATAAATACACAGTAAATACACAATAAACACAATAAATACACGATAAATACACAGTAAATACACAATAAATACACAGTAAATAATAATAATAATAATAATACTAATAATAATTTTAATTTGATTTATAATGCACTTTACATTTGGATCAAATCTCAAAGTGCTAAAATACACAGTAAATACACAATAAACACAATAAATACACAGTAAATACATAATAAACACACAATAAAAGACTTTAATGATCGCTGACACTAACTCTCCTCCTTTATGAGCAGCTCCAGTCCATGGTGGACCTCCTGGAGGGAACACTTTACAGCATGGATCTGATGAAGGTCCACTCCTACATCAACAAGGTGGTGTCTCAGATGAACACTCTGGAGGAGGTAGGCAACCGACAACCTCCTCTTCCTCCTTCTGTCTCTGGAACCGAAGCGACGGTAACCGATCGCCATCTTCCCCCGCAGACCATCAAGACCAACCTCAGTCGAGAGAACGAGTTCGTGCGCGACAGCATGACCAGCCTCACCAACCAGTTCAAGAGATACGAGAACTACTCCAACATCATGATGAGCATCAAGAAGGAGATCTCCAGCCTGAGTCTGCAGCTCCTCCAGAAAGACTCCTCAGAGAGCAGAGCTCAGGTTTGAAGATCCTCTCATCTCCAGAGCAAATGGTGGATGGTTTGATGGATGGACGGACGGATGGATGGACGGACGGATGGATGGATGGATGGATGGATAGATGGATGGATGGACAGATGGATGGACGGATGGACGGATGGATGGATGGATGGATGGACGGACGGACGGATGGACGGATGGATGGACGGATGGACGGATGGATGGATGGATGGATGGACGGACGGACGGATGGATGGATGGATGGACGGATGGATGGATGGATGGACGGACGGACGGAAGGATGGATGGACGGATAGATGGATGGATGGATGGATGGATGGATAGATGGATGGATGGAAGGACGGATGGATGGACGGATGGATGGAAGGACAGATGGATGGAAGGATGGATGGACGGATAGATGGATGGATGGATGGACGGACGGACGGAAGGATGGATGGACGGATGGATGGATGGATGGACGGACGGACGGAAGGATGGATGGACGGATAGATGGATGGATGGATGGATGGATAGATGGATGGATGGAAGGACGGATGGATGGAAGGATGGATGGATGGACGGATGGATGGATGGATGGACGGATGGATGGATGGATGGATGAAAGGACGGATGGATGGAAGGATGGATGGATGGATGGATGGATGGACGGACGGACGGAAGGATGGATGGATGGACGGATAGATGCATGGATGGATGGATGGATGGATGGACGGACGGAAGGATGGATGGACGGATAGATGGATGGATGGATGGATGGACGGATGGATGGATGGACGGACGGAAGGATGGATGGACGGATAGATGGATGGATGGATGGATAGATGGATGGATGGATGGATGGACGGACGGATGGATGGATGGATGGACGGACGGATGGATGGATGGATGAACGGATGGACGGATGGATGGACGGATGGACGGAAGGATGGATGGACGGATAGATGGATGGACGGATGGATAGATGGATGGATGGATGGATGGATGGACGGACGGATGGATGCATGGATGGACGGATCGATGGACGGACGGATGGATGGATGGATAGATGGATGGATGGACAGATGGATGGACGGATGGATGGATGGATGGATGGATGGATGGATGGACGGACGGACGGACGGATGGATGGACGGACGGACGGACGGATGGATAGATGGATGGATGGACGGACGGATGGATGGATGGATGAATGGACGGATAGATGGATGGATGGATGGATGGATGGATGGATGGATGGATGGACGGATGGATGGATGGATGGATGGGCGGATGGATTCATACTGTTTCAGGAAATCAAGGTAATTAAAGTAAATACTAAATCTCTAACCCGTCTTACTTGTATCCTTGTGTCCTTGTGTCCTTGTGTCCCTGTATTCTTTTGTCTCATTGTCTCCTTGTGTCCTTCCCTGAATGTCCATGTCCACAGGCGACTCATGAGAAAAAGGACGCAGTAAAACTACCCAACAAGAAGACGTCTGCAGAGAAACCTCCGCCCAAAGCGCCCAAAGAAAAGGTTGTAAAGCCCAAGAAGGAGGTCCTTAAGGCAGGGAAGTCCGTCAAGACCGACCCGACAGCCAAGGTGGCGGGGAACCAGCCCGGCGTGGTCCGAGGCATAACCTACTACAAGGCTGCCAAGACCGAGGAGGACGAGACCAGAGAAGGTGAGGTCACGGTGGCCCGTTCAGCACCACCATCTCCTGGTGCTGCTCTCAGCACCACCATCTGTAGGACCCTGTGTGTGTGGGCGGTCCAAATGATCCAGAACATGAGAACGTACCGGTTGAATCAGAGTTAAAGAACCGAATCGAGAGCTGAGTAGGGTTTTATTCTCCGACAGCAGATTTTATGAGGAAGAGAGAATTTTGTTTTACAAATTCAGGGTCATGAGAACTTTAGTGGCACCTAGTGGTGAGGATCCAGACTGCGACCCGTAGAATCCACTTCAGCTCACGCCTCCCGGTCCAACAGTCTCCAGTGGACCCTTCAGTCTGACGGGCCGGTCCCGAGGGGACGGACCAGGTTCGGGGACTTAGTCCGGCGTGGTTTCTGTAGAGCTGGCGGGTCAGCGGATCGGCGTGG
>VRLP01007754.1:0-5000 GCA_009660295.1 Lophius piscatorius | reverse complement strand
ATGTTTGTAAAGTTTCCTTCAGTCTGCCGCTCGTTGCAGCCGTCAGCATGTGGTGGAGTGGATGTTCTGTCAGGCATGTGTTCAGGTTCTGACACGAATGAAATGCCTTCTAATCCGTGGAGTCAGCAGGGCTTCTTCTCCGCTGTGGACGAATCAGATCAACGAATGTAGAAGAGCATGAACATGTTAGTAGGTTAGGAGATGTTTGTTACCATAAAACCTTACAGCTGATGTGATATTCTCGTTTCCTGCAGGCCGCTGGAGCAACCTCTTCAAGCTGCCTTACAACTGGATCGGCACCGGCCACGTGGTCTACAACGGAGCCTTCTACTACAACAGGGCCTTCACCAAGAACATCATCAAGTACGATCTGAGGATGCGATACGTGGCGGCGTGGACGCTGCTGCACGACGTGGTTTACGAGGACACCACCCCGTGGAAATGGAGAGGCCACTCAGACATTGACTTTGCGGTGGACGAAAGCGGCCTGTGGGTCATCTACCCGTCCGTGGACTACGACTACAGCCAGCAAGAGGTGATCGTCATCAGCAGACTGGAGCCGGGAGACCTGTCGCTGAAGAAGGAAACCACCTGGAGGACGCGCCTCAAGCGGAACTCGTACGGGAACTGCTTCATCATCTGCGGCGTGTTGTACGCCGTCGACGTGTACAACCAAAAGGAAGGCGAGGTGAACTATGCTTACGACACCCACACCAACACGGAGGCCATCCCACGCCTGCCCTTCACCAACGAGTACTCCTACACCACTCAGATTGACTACAACCCCAAGGAGAAGGTTCTGTACGCCTGGGACAACGGCCATCAGCTCACATATCACGTGAACTTTTTCGACCAGTGAGCGGCGCTCACGGGAAGTCTGCCAGAACAGAACTCTAGTAGAATCAAGTAAGTAGCCATACTGGACTCAACCGGACCACACCAGCCCTCCACCAACAGTGCCTGCTCTCCAAACACCTGACCGACCTCACAGTGATCCAAACATACACGCCCCAGATGCATTCTGGGATGTGACTGTACGACAGATGTCCATAGGATGGGAATAATCTCACGGGTTGAGTTAAAGCCAACGGAAGCGTTTCTTATTATTGGCCAGAAGTAGGAGGTAGAACCCTCCGTAGGTGTTCCTCAGGTGAACGCATGAATGTTCTGATGGGCTGGGAGCAAACATTCTGAAGACCATGACATGACGGCGTTTCCACGAGCTCGCGTTTCATCTCGTTTCACCTCCAGCGGCATCAAAGCATCCGATTATTCCTGCCGTTCCCTCCGTGGTCAACCGCGTTCTCAGTCCGCAGCTTCACTTCCTATGAACTCATGAAACGTGACGTCACACGGCCCAAACAAGCCTCTTCCGGTGGTTCTGGTGGTTCTGGGTAGCAGCGGGGTTAAACTCTCAGATCTCAACAAACGTAATTACTGCTTCAAGTTTAAGTTCAAGTTTGACGTCCTGGACCCATCAGAAAACTGAAGGCCAACATGTCACCGTCTGACAAGCGTTTCTGCGTCAACATCCACCGACGGATGGACGAGCGGCGAAGTTCACGTTCTTTTTTCACACGGCGTTCCTTGCAGCGTTGCATCGACTGAATTCCATCCTTGTCTTATATTACCGACGTTTAAAGATCTGCTGGTGGTCTTGAAGCTACAGACTGAGAACCTTCTACCCTCCAGCCAGCAGGGGGCCCCCAGGAGTCCTAAGAACGTAGCGCCAGAGACGCTGGCGTTGGTTTTAAGGTCTGGATATGACGGTTGGAGGTGAAACGTGTTCCACTCGCGCTCAGCTCTGCTTCCAGAGGTGAGTTCGTTTGGAACCTTTGGATTCACTTCCATGAAGCCTCCTCCGGCTCACATGTTAGCGGGCGTAGATGAATGAATCTCCTCTTCTTCACCTTTGGAAGATCTACTTGAACAATTTATTCATGGCTAGCGGTCCTTGGCTCCGCCCCCAACATTAAACTCAACCAGTGAGATTGTGTCTTCCTCCAGAGGACGAAGCATCAAACGTTTCCACTCCATCCGACCAGCCAGAACTTTGTCCAGAATCTGCCTCCGGCCTGAAGATGCTTCGATGTCGTCCTGAATACAGTAGAAAAACAAAAACAAACATTTCTCCACTCATCAAACACAACCTTTCTTTTTTAATTTACATATTTAACATCAATCTGTATCTTTTCCCTCGTTTCCATGAATTCTTCTTAAATGTGTTTGTTTTATAAAATATATAGATTTTTTGTTGTAACTATTGAATATTTGAACGTTTTCACCTCAATGTAAATGAACAACTATAACAACAACCAGCCATAATATTATAACCAACATGGAGACCTGAACTCATGCAGAAGTCTGAAGGCCTGCCGTGGAACCCGGAGGTCCAGCCAGAACCTTGACCTGGTTCTTGTGTTCCTCAAACGTTCCTGCGATGAGTCAGGGAGTTTCATCCTGCTGGAAGAGACCCCCACGCTCAGGGACTACCATCTCCATGAAGGGGGGACTTTGTCTGCAACAAAGTTCAGGTAGGAGCTACGGGTCAGAGGAACCTCCACTTGATGGTTGGACCCAAGGTTTCCCAGCAGAACATTGTCCAAAGCATCGCACTGCCTCCTCCAGCTTGTCTTCGTCCCATAATGCATTCTGGTACCATCTCTTCACCCGGCCGTCCACATGATGTAGAAGAAAACCTGATCCATCAGACTAGACCACCTTCTTCCATTGCTCCGTGGTGCAGTTCTGAGACCCATACTCATTATTCTATGATGTCACTGTGTGTTCTATCAGAACCAGCATCGAAGATTTCAAAAGTTTGAGTTCCGGCAGTTCTTTTTCAAACCAGGCTAACCTTTCTCCACTGCAGACATGAATGGGCAGCGATCACCTTCCTTAGACCTCTTCACTAGGTTCTACCCACCAGGTTACCTGTCACCCACTGACAGCTAACCATGTGACCAGATAATATGTCCCACCCACTGACAGGTAACCATGGTAACGAGGAAATCAGTGTCATTCCCTCCACCGGTCAGTGGTTATAATGTTATGGCTGATTTGTCACCTTCTATAATAGACATGGAAACCATGAATGTCTATGTTGTGACTTGAGTGACAGGAGTGTCTGACGCACATATCGGGGGGGGGCTGAAATGATGAAGAGGGTTTCAGACCTAAAGGCGACGCTGATTGCGATGATGTCATTTGTTCTTTTAAAAGCTATTTATAATATTGTCATGTGATTTAACTCAACACTTGAAAGCAGCTGTGTGGCTCTGTTCTATATGAAATAAAGTTTCCGCTGTAAAAGTCTGTGGTCAGTTAATCAGCAGCGACCCGGTAAACTGGGCGGGATGGCCGGACCGGCCCAGTGAGGGCAAAGGTCGCCGCGTTCTGCCGTATCCCAGTCCCAAAATACACTCAAAGGAGGCGGGGCCTGGTCACAAGGGCACTGCGGCTGGATTTCTCGGCCGGGGGATTTTAGGATCGGCCGCTTCGGTTCCAAGTCATGCAATTGTGGAGGGAGAGATTGAGATACGGCAGCAGGATGGTGGGGGAGGTCTCCATGTGGTCCTGGTTTAGGAGTATCCCCTCCCAGAATTCTCCACTCAGAGAACTCTGGCGCTCAAATGTTCGGGGATGGATGTTATTCATCCATCCATCCAGAGTCTTCATCTAAAGCGGGCCGGGTCGCGCTGCAAGCAGGCTAGTAAGGGATTTCAAGATATCCCTCTCCGCAGCAACACTCTCCAGCTCATCAGGCCCGACGAGGAATGAATCAACAGCATGTTCTGGGTTCTACCCCGGGTCTCCCGGTTAGATGCCCGGACATCCTCAACTGGATCAGCGGTTCTAGGTCTCGGGATATCTGTGCGCCATACTCCATCTCTGAGGCTGAGCCCAGCCCCCCTACGAAGGACGCTCATTTCAGCCGCATGCATCCTGTCCTCATTCTTTGGGTCTCGACCCAGAGGTCAGGACCATGAGTGAGGGTTGGGACACAGATGAACCGTCCCCTCGGTTCTATGGACCGTGTCTTTCCCGTACTATGGACTAGTCCCTCTCCGGTTCTATGGACCATCCTCTTCTGGTTCTATGGACCATCCCTCTCTGGTTCTATGGACCGTCCCTCTCCGGGTTACACCCTCTAATGAGGTCCATTAACGAGCATGAGGCCGGGCCGTAGGTTGGAGCAGGACAGCACTAATGGTGTGTCCAATCGTGACCTCTGTCACGAAACGTTGACATGTGGTAGTGGAACAATGGCGTCCGACCAGCCGCCGTGATGAACACTGACAATTCACATGACCCGTGCTGCTGCGGTCCCGGTGCCTCATGGCCGACACAAAGGCTCTCCTGTCTCTGAATCAGAGCCCGGTTTGATCCTGTCCAGCAGGGCCTCTTCTTCATCATGTGTGGAGCATGTCCTCACAGGGGCCGCCATGTCGAGTCTTTGTCTCCACGTTACCGCCGCGCTGAAGCCAGATCATTCATGTTCAAGACGTAATTGGGTTAATGTCGGACCGGGCCCTCCTCCACACGAAGGATAGGAATATGTTCTGCTGACACTCAGGCCCGACGGTCCAGAAATCTTTAAGCTTCAGTTGAACCACAAGAGCTGCTTCCTGTGTGATTCTGTTTTTATGCAAAAAACTAAAACCATGAAGGATGTTCTTCCGGCACCACGACCCAGAGGACCGGGAGGATACTCAACTGGACTTCCAGGTTCTGGGTGTCTGAGCTGTAGGAGGAGAAATGTGAGCTTCAGCTCTTCTGCTCCCACACCAATCAGATGTATCTCCTGTACCTTTATCTCCTTCTCCAGCATCTTTACCTCCAGCATCTTTATCTCCAGCATCTTTACCTCCAGCATCTTTATCTCCAGCATCTTTATCTCCAGCATCTTTATCTCCAGCATCTTTATCTCCAGCATCTTTATCTCCAGCATCTTTACCTCCAGCATCTTTATCTCCAGCATCTTTACCTCCAGCATCTTT
>VRLP01007753.1:0-20072 GCA_009660295.1 Lophius piscatorius | reverse complement strand
ACTGTTTCTATGATGTCATCAGTCTGTTCTAGGATCAGATCCCATAGTGACTCAACCTCACTGTTTCTATGATGTCATCAGTCTGTTCTAGGATCAGATCCCATAGTGACTGAATGATGAAGATTAATACAGTTAAGTAGTTTTTCTGAGCTCAGTAATAAAAACAGGACAGATTTCCTGGAGTCGGTTTAGACGCAGTTGGAGGTTAAGGATGAGAGACTGTGTTTTCCACAAAGAGCTCCCCCTAGTGAGTAAAATTTGAACTGTTATTTGGAAATAATATAAGTTAGATAGATTTTTTGAAGTAAAACTGTGTTTTTTTTTCAAAAAAGTCCACCTAGTGAATGAAATATGAACAATTACAGTAAAATATGACAAATCGCAGTTTGATTTCCGTCAGTTCATAGCTGCTAAATTTTTATTTAGCTGTTTATATAATCGGAAGTTAAATGCAAAAATACTGTTTTTTGTAAAAAAGCTCCTCCTGGTGAGTTAAATAAGATAAATACAAGATAGATCTCCTCAAATCGATTCTTGTGCACCAAAGTTGGACTAAATCGGACCAACGGTTCGGATGTTATGTCTGAAGAACTTCTGGAGATTAAGCTCCTCCTCCTAATGCTTGAAATATATAACCGAACTTTCCCAAAATGAATCCAGTTCTTCCTCACACTAAGATCTATGTGGGTCAAAAATTATATAAAAATGATCCATGGAATAGTTTTTTTGAGTTATCGTGTTTAAACAAAGGATCTGCGGCGGCGGCGGCGGCGGCGGTGGCGGCGGCGGCGGCGGCGATGACGATTCTATCATATCCCGACTTTTCAGGGATATAATTATTATTATTATTCCGTCCAACATGTCTGCACGTATATTTATGTTTAGTTGCTAGAAACCATTTCTTAAAAATAATACATGCATTATTTTTGTGTGCGTTTTTTCTCTCAGTCGAAGCTGCTAACAATGCTAAGCTAACATGCTATCTCTTGTCATTAGCTGGAACAGGCAGTGGTGAAGGAGATGGATTGGTTCAGACAAACAGCGTTGAGTCTTGACAACCTGAAAACCATCCATCTGGACCCAGAACTCATAGCAGAACAACTTTACGAGCAGAAGGTCAGGATTTTACGCAGATCTTCAACCGAATAATTACATGTTTCTGTTATTCGGAACGTTTTTCATTGAACTTTGCTTGATAAGAAAATGTGCTTTAATATTCCCTTGACCAGATTTTGGCAGTAGAGATCCTCCAGCACCGGTTCAACATTGAGAAGATGGTGAAGATCGCTGAAATCCTGCTGACCTACAGCGACGAAGGAGAAACCGTCGATTTGCAGGTGGTTTCATCAACTTTTAAATCTTATTCATTTTGAATTCTAAAGGAATGTTGTACAGAAACTCTTTGCTGTCATGCCAGAAAATAAAATCGTGATCATTTTCACGTTTTTACGTCTTAATTTTCGCCTTATATTGTGGAAATGTTCACATTATAGAGTAATCCTGGTTTTGATTGTGGTTCTGGTCTTCGGGCTTGCGATGTTTTGTCGCTGACTGAGAATTCCTTGCTAGCAGATCATTTTCCCATTAACTTTTTAACATACTTTTCTGTTCTAAAATAAGGTTTTGGATAGACATGACGAAATAAAAAAAATTTAAAAATGTAGCAAAACTTTGAAACGGGATAATTTTCACGTTTTTTTCATGAAAAACTTCATGTTATAATATTATACTTTTCACGTTTTTACCTTGTAATTTTCACGTTGTAACGTGTAATGTGAAAATTACATAATCACATTAATAATAATGTTGTAGATAATTTTCACGTTATTATGTTATAGAATTTTCCAATATATCGTGAAAATTTTCCGTTTATACAAGAACATTTTCATTTGAAATCTTATAATTTTCGTGTTTTTACATGGTAATTTTCACGTTTTAATGGAATGAAGTGTGAAAATCATCATTTAAAAACTGATGGTGACACTGATTTTGTCCTATTTTACGTCATGACAACAAAGTGCTTCCGTACGTTTGAATGGCTAACATCTCGCGCTCTGTTTCTTCACGCCGTCCCGTCTGAACGCAGACCCCGTTAGAGGCTCTACAGGAGCAGAGCAACATCACCTCGGCCACCAACTCCCATGTGGTCCTGCAGCTGGAGCATGCTCAGTCGCTGCTCCTCCAGTTCTCTGAGGGCCTCGCGGAGGTTTCACCCTGGCTTGAAGAAACCCAGACCCTAATCGGCCAGCTCTCCATGAACACAATAAGCTATGAGGCGTTTCGGGAACAACAGGACCTCTTACAGGTAAAAAAAAAAAAACAAAGCTAAACAAAAAAACCTGACTCTCCACTTTGGATTGCCAAGTTCTTTAGGTTTTAAACAATCCCCTCTCTGTTCCCCTCTACAAAGACCTCCTTTTATATTTCACAGTCTGCCACTGTTTTGGTCTGGTTACACGAGATGTTCAGTTCCAGTACAGTTCCTTGTATCTACCGGCTGTAATCTCCTCCTGGGTTACTGGGTTCTGGTAACTGGGTTCTGTTACCACTGGTCTCCAAAAAACCTGTTAATTCTAGGCCCCAAAATAAACCTGGAATATCTCCAGATCTATCAGGTGTGTCTGAATCACCTTTGGGTCTACGGACAAGACCGACCCAAAATCATTCACTCTTTAGTGTCAGTAACACTGTACCTGTTACTATGTGTGAGTAATCTGTTACTAGCTGTGAGTACTCTGTTACTGTTTGTGAGTAATCTTTTACCACCTGTGAGTAATCTGTTACTAGCTGTGAGTACTCTGTTACTCTGTGTGAGTAATCTGTTACTGTGTGTGAGTAATCTGTTACTGTGTGTGAGTAATCTTTTACCACCTGTGAGTAATCTGTTACTAGCTGTGAGTAATCTGTTACTGTGTGTGAGTAACCTGTTACTATGTGTGAGTACTCTGTTACTGTGTGTGAGTAACCTGTTACTATGTGTGAGTAATCTGTTACTAGCTGTGAGTAATCTGTTACTGTGTGTGAGTAATCTGTTACTAGGTATGAGTAATCTTTTACTAGCTGTGAGTAATCTGTTAGTATGTGTGAGTAATCTGTTACTATGTGTGAGTACTCTGTTACTGTGTGTGAATAATCTGTTACTTTGTGTGAGTAATCTGTTACTATCTGTGTAATTTGTTGCTAGCTGTGACTAATCTGTTACTGTGTGTGAGTAATCTGTTACTAACTGTGAGTAATACCTTGCTAGCTGTGAGTAATCTGTTACTGTGTGTGAGTAATCTGTTACTGTGTGTGAGTAATCTGTTACTGTGTGTGAGTAATCTGTTACTGGCTGTGAGTAATCCGTTGCTAGCTGTGAGTAATCTGTTACTCTGTGTGAGTAATCTGTTACTAGGTGTGATCCTGAGGGCTGTGTTGTCAGGCTGTTAGCCCCCTGGTAGGGTCCTTTAAGGCAAAGTGGTCTCAGGTCGGGGGTCAGACTGAGAGAGATTCAAAGACCCCAATGAAAGAATGAAACTCAAGGAGGTTTGAAGTCTCTGGAAGAGAACTAAAGGGATTTTATCTGCAAAATACCACATGTGTCCACTAGGGGAGCCACATGCACATATTACTTATTACTTTGTGTGTCATATATCCAATGCTTCATCAAAGCAGGAGAATCGTACACTGTAAAATAATAGAAAAAGAATATAGAGGTCCAGATATGTGATCAAAGCTGAGGCAGTGATTTCCTTCAACTCTCCTTGAAACATTTCAGGAACTAAACTAAAATCAGGTTCTCCTCAAACGAGATTTCCTCTCTGTCCCCCTTCTGTTCAGGGTTTGAGGGAGTCTATCGCGGAGCACCGACCCCTGATCACACGTCTATGCTCTCTGGCCCAACGTCTGTCCGAACTCAACCCCGTTCAGGGGGACGGGTTCTGTCGACAGGCTTCGGAGGCCGAGGAGCAGCACAGAACCATCAGAGACCGGGTCAGACACACCGCTAATCTACTGGAGGAGTCCCTGCCCCGATTCACGCAGGTAATCAAGTTTGAATATCGCTTAAAATCCAGTGGGTTCTAAAACACGCGCTCTAGAACCAACAACCTGCCGTGCGTCCGCAGCTGAACGAGAGGACCACCCTCATCAGAGAGAGCCTCGAACGCCTCCGCCGTCGCACGCAGACTCCCGGCTCTCTTCAAGGCCTCACCCCGAGGATCCAGGAGCAGCTGCAGGACAACCAGCGCACGCTGGCCGAGCTCTCCAAGCTGGAACTGGGCCTAGCAAGCGTCAAGACGCAGGCGGACGAGCTTCTGGCCAACACCCAGGCAGCTGGCGATGGATCCGTCGGATCAGGTTTGCGTGATCTCCGTCGCGCGGCGCAGAGTTTACCGATTCTTATTAACATACATCTCGTATTCTTCACGCCGTCAGCGATCCAGGAGCGGGTGTCTAGCCTGGCCCAGATGTGGGATGAGACACACGCTCAGGCCCAGGAGAGGGAAAGCTGGCTGCTCAAACTGTTGGATCTGTCCTTGAAGTTCTGGGGCGATGTCGGTGATGTCACAGCGGCTCTCAGTGATGCTCAGCAGGCAGTCTTGGATCTCAACGCGAGTCGGACAGACTCCGAAACCATCCGCCAAAGCCTTGAAACCATGCAGGTTCGTCTGGAAGCTCTCACACGGAACCACACGTGTTACATATGAGCCGGCGTCTGACCCGTTCCGTCCTTTGAACCCGCAGACTCTCAGGGAGGATGTTGACGGCTTACAGGGAGATCTGGACACCCTCGGCGTTTTGGGAATGGATCTCATGTCCACATGTGGGGATACGAACAAGCCAGATGTCACAAAGTGCCTCGATGAAGTAAGAATGAAAGCTGGAGAAAAATCCCCGGGTTGTTTTGACTCATTAACACATTTTCTTCCTCTTGCTGTTTTAAAGCTGTATTCCACGTGGAACAACTTGAACAGGCTGTGGAGCGACTCGGACAAAAAGCTGGCCGAGTCTTTGCAGATGGCGCTACATTATCAAGACACCATGCAGGTGTGTGGCTGCACTGCAAAAAAAAAAAGATATTCTGACCCCTGTTGAAGGTTTATAAAGGGATTTCTGCTGTTATATACCACCTTTGTCCACCAGGAGGAGCTGCTTGTTGTTTTTTTATAGATTTTAATGTGCTATTAAAGCTTGCCTCTTCCTTCTTAATTCATTTTGATACAAAAGTTAATTCAACACAATTAAAAGCAATTCACGGAGCCCCCTCTGGTGACATTGAATACGAAAAAAATATATGTTTTTTAACTTAAAAATAGGGAGATATTTGAATTTTTTCACCAGAGAGGCTTCGTAGCAATAAGGAGAAAAAAAGATGTTGGATATATTTTCTTCACCTGTTCTGCACTCAAATGCTACTAATGCGTTGTAGAGGTTGTAATTAAACTCTTTTTGGTTTGTAACTTGAGTAACCTTATAGCAAGGAGGTTGTGGGTTCGAATCCCATCTAGGTTCCTACTATACGGAGTTTGAACGCTGTCACTGTGTTCCTGTGGGTTCCAAATAAATGTATCTTCAAAAACTTACGTCCTATTCTGTCATCCCCAACAGAAAGGGTATATCCTCAAAAAATCCCCCAATCCCCTGCGTTTTACAAAAAAAAAATCACGTTTGAACTCAAATTAAATATGATTGAATGTCCAAAAGATTTTTCAGTAAAAAAGCTCCCCCTAGAGGGTAAAATATGAGCTATTAGATTAAAACATAATGTATGAAAGAAAGTTCTCCTCCAGTCGATTCATATGCAACAAATTTGGACCAAATTGGACCAATGGTTGAGAATTTATGGCCTGAACAGTTTCGGGGGATAAAGCTCCCCCTAGTGTTAGAAATATACAACCAATTTCTCCCTAAATCGTCCCTGTTCTTCCCCACAATGATGTCTATGGGGGTATACAATGTGAGAATTGTCCGTTAAATTGTTTTTGAGTTATGTCTTGGAAACACTGTTTTTCTTCTTTTTTTTTAAAAACCTTCCCCTAGTGAGTAAAATATGAACTTCTGGAGTGAAATATGATTTTAACATCGCGCTCCATCAGTGTTGATCCAGTCAGAACTCCTCGATTCGATTCATATGCATCAAATTTGGACTAAATCGGATCAACGGTTCTGAAATTATGACTTGAAAACTTTTGAAGATAAATGTCCCCCTAGTGGTGGATATATACAACTGACCTTTTCCAAAATCACTCCAGTTCTTCCTACTCAAGATAGAACTCCTAAAGTCCATTCATATGCATCAAATTTGGACTAAATCAGATTAATGATTGAGAAATTATGGTCCAAAAACTTTTTGGGTTAAAGCTCCCCCTAGTGTCAGAATTATTTAACTGATCTTTCCCAACAAATCAGTTCAGTTCTTCCTCGCTCGTAAGTCTATGGGGGTATAAAGTTGATCCATTTAAATATTTTCATTTATATGTGGAAAACTGTCTTTCAAAAAAAAAAGCTGCCCCCTAGTGAGTAAAATAGGAACGATTAAAGTAAAACACAATGTATGCAACATAAATCTCCTTTAGTTGATTCATATCTACTAAATTTGAACTTAATCGGACCATTTCTTCAGAATTTATGGCCCCAAAATTTTTTTGCCGATAAAGCTCACCTTATGGAATATTTTTTGAGTTATGTCGAGTTATGATGAGTTATTGAGTTATTAAGAGCGATTTTTCCGCGGCGGCGATGACGCTTCGATAATAAATCTGATTTATCGGGATATAAGTATGCATAAATCTAAATAAATCCAAGAATACACCAGAATCTCCATAAAATAATTTTATACAGCGATTTTACATAATAAAATCAAATAAATTGAACAAATCTTTTTTTTTTTTTGACAGTGTAAAGATGGTTTATACTTGTTATGTATATATTTTATTCGTCTGCCAGCAAATATGTATGAGTCACTATCGAAACACACCAACGCATCCACCGCCGCCGCCACCTGATTCTAGCAGAGTTCTGACATCCTGCCAGAGAACAGCTGGTTTTTATTTCTATCTCAAGATGAGGCTCTAACGTTCAGCAGCTCCACCTGAGTGATTGACAGGTGATGTCATCTCCTGCCAGAGGCCAGTGAGTTCATCGGTGCAACTCCTGGTCAAAGAAGACCAGATCACGTGTCGAAATCAAGAAACAGGAAGGCGCTTTAACGTCCGTTATTCTGCTTGAAGGGTCTTTTCGAGTGGCTGAAGTCGGCTGAGCTGAGGTCCACCGAGGAGTTCCTGGTGGGAACGGACCTTGAATCAGTCAAGGAGCAGCTTTGTGATCTGAAGGTGAGTTTATATGCCCATAAAGATAAAGAGATAATTGTCAGCTGACCTCATGTGATCGGATTCATGCAGATTCTGGCTTTCAGGAATTTAAGAGAGAACTTTACCAGAAGAAGATAGAGATCGAAAGCCTGAACCACCGCTTCGTGTGCCGGCTGTCGCCAGGTTCGGAGCGGCCCGGTTCCGTCTCGCCGCTGTGTGATTTCAGACAGAGGTGGGACAGCCTGGAGTCAGAGACCGTCGGACGACAGGTGAGAACAAACGTGAGGTTACTTCAAAGGAAGCCTTGCTTTGGAGAAACCGTTAAAAAAATTCATAAAACTTTTTCTCCTTTCCTGCCTTTTCTCCAGCATCAGCTGGAGTGTGCTCTGCTGGGTCTGGGTCAGTTCCAGAACACCCTGGATGAACTGCACACTTGGCTCTCCAGGACCGCCGAACAGCTGCAGGGCAGCCAGCCAATCAGCATCGACCTGCAGGCCTGTGAGATAGAGCTGGCCAAACACAAGGTTGGCGCTGGTTTTAATACATTTAAACGCAGAGACTAGAATGTCAGAGTGGGCTCGTCATCATACGACTGAAGGTCACAGGTAGGCTCGCTGAGAAGGAACCAGAAATGTCGCTCTTACCCGCGTGATTTCTGCTCATTCTATCCTCGAGAAATAACGGGGCATGTTATGGAATCGTCGTCGCGGATACTTGATGTTAACGCGATAACTCAAAAACCGTCTCATGGATCATTCGCTAACTTTATAGCAACATAGACCTTAGTGCAAGGAAGAACTGGAGTGATTTTGAGAGATACCGGAAACTAGGGGGTGCTTTATCCCCATAACGGTTTGGGCAATAAATTCTAAAGAATTGGTCGGATTAAGTCCAAATTTGGTGCATATGAATCCACTCGGAGAGATCTATCGTGCCCACGTTGTTTTTGAAGTTAATATTTCATATTTAAGACACTATTGGGAACTTCTTTTTTTTTTCCCCGACATCTAACTTGAGGAGTTAAATCAGCAGATTGCACGACGCAGGGGATTGGAGGTTTTTCTGTGATTTACCCTTGCTGGGCCTCGTTTATGTTTTACCGACATACACACTGCTAAACACGTCTAACAACAATATCTGTCTTTGACCTCAAACAACTGATACCAGAACACGCTGACCTCCAACACCTCAGAGAAACAGTTACTGAAATAACATTTAATCCGTAAACTGGGATTATTCTTCTTTCTCCAAGGTCCTGCGTAACGATGTCATGTCCCACGTTCGCACGATGGAGTCCGTGAACCAGGCGGGCAGGGATCTGCTGGAGGTTGGATCTGGAGACAGCCCTCATGGTCTTCAGTCTCGGCTGGAGCAGCTGAATGAGAGCTGGGAGTTTGTCCGCTGCGAGACCGAACGCCGGCAGCTGGAGTTAGAGAGCCGACTGAGTCAGGTGAGGAATATAAAGATATTCATTCACATACTTATCATGTTATGCAATTAGATTATAACTAATTTTTTTTGCATGTAGATGAAAAATGCATCGTTTGGGTGGTTTCCAGTGTGTTAAGGCGCCCTCTTGTGGATATTTGTGAAAGTGCAATACATGAGTGTTAAGAGAAATCAAACATTTAAAATGATGTTTTATGCTGTTGCAATATGGTAAACAAGAAATCATGTTTAAAGAATAATAATAATAATAATAAATAATGATAAAAAATAAATAAATAATAATAATAATAATAATAAGCACAAAACTAAAAATTTAATGAAAAGTATAGTGTACAAACAGAAGAAATAAAATAAATAAATAATTACAAGGGCAAAGTAAAAGAAGTTGTCAAACACTTGGAATTGTTTGAATTTCAATCCCACCCCTTAAATCACCGATTGTATCATTATATTATATTACTTTATGTTATATTGTATTATATTATATCTTATTGTATTATATTGTATTATATTATTTAAATAATATTTATATTATATTATATTGTATTATATTATATTATATACTGTATTGTATTATATTATATTATATTATATATTATATATTGTATTGTATTATATTATTTACATAATATTTATATTATATTATATTGTTTTATATTATATTATATTATATATTGTATTGTATTATATTATTTATATTATATTATATTGATTTATTTTATATTATATTATATTATATTATGTTATATATATTTTACATGTATATTTACACGTACGGGACCAGCAGTTAAATATCTACAAATGTAACATATTATTTACATAAACAAGAGGAAGATAAGAGGAAGATAAGAGGAAGATTTTTCAGTACTCATTTCTTCTAATATCCATATATTTAGTATAATTTGCTGTTTTGGCTGCAGGTACAAGATGTTACAATGGAGGTTCAAGACCTCCTGCAGTGGCTGGAGAACACAGACCTGAGACTGTCCTCTTCTAAAACGGTGTGGGTTACGCCGGACTCTGCCTCTGAACGACTCAGTGCTCACCTGGTGAATAAAATAAAACACCTTCAACCATCAAAACTAAGAGTTATTCAACATTTTAGCATGAAATCCAGATAAATGATTTTCCACCCGTAAAAAAACGATCTTCTTCCATCTCACCCACAAAAAGGAACTGTGCGCTGAGATGGAATCCAAGCTCCACGCCTACACCGATGTGAAGAACACGGTTCACAGGATGCTGGAGAGCAGCAGCGTGGTCCGGGGATCCAGCACCGAGCACAGCCTGTATGTTCTGGAGCAGAAGTGGGCCTCAGTCCACAGCAAAGTCCAGGACAGAAAGGTTATTTAGTTCTTTTCATCAACCCTGATTCCTCCTTTATTTAGATTCTACCTGAATGTTCTGTCCTCCTCGTAGGTGAAGCTCACAGAAGGTCTGAGTCTGGCTAAAGACTTCCACAGCAATGTGCAGGACCTTCTCCTGAAGATGAGCAAGTGTGAGGAGACCATCCAGCTTCTTCCTGCTCCCAGCTTT
Source organism: Lophius piscatorius (assembly GCA_009660295.1). NCBI lineage: Eukaryota > Metazoa > Chordata > Actinopteri > Lophiiformes > Lophiidae > Lophius > Lophius piscatorius. The sequence goes on along the minus strand of VRLP01007753.1, from coordinate 9,795 downwards.
GTCCTGGACACAGTTTGTGCCCAACTGCAGCATCACAGAGTAAATGTTCTTAACCTACTGCCCTCAAAAGAAAAACATTCAAGCATGTTATTTAACATTCATGGAATTTAAATCACATGCAAAATTCCCAAGTATTTGTCTTACTTCTTTTTGTGCTTTTTTTTTTTTGTTTTATTAAAAATATGCATGACATTAAGTTTATTAGTTGGTTTGTGTTAAAATTACATAATAGTTCTAAAACATCTTATTTGTTTTTAATACATTTCCCCTTCAAAATTAGGTCATTTTTATTTTTAACTGATTAAATGTTGATTCTATGAATTTTGAATATTATAATAATATAATAATATATATTTATAAGATATATATATATATATATATATATATATATATATATATATATATATATATTATTATTATAAAATTATATATATAATATTATTATAATATAATATCTGTTATAATAATATTATATAAATAAATATAATATTTTTTCAAAATTTGATGAATTAATTAAAATGAAATAAGATTCAAGTACTTAAACTTAAATTATGAAATGATTCATTTATTTATTTTTTTAGAGGTTGTTCAACATCTCCCGCCTCCACATCCACAGTCTTAGAACTTGAACTCATCACCTTTGGTTCTTGACTTTCTTCTACCTGTGCAGACGCTGGTGAACGAGGTGAACGTCTACGGCGAGAAGAAGAGCGCGGTGGAGATCAGCGCCCTTAGACTCACGGAGCTGAGCAGGAAGGAGGACTGTGATGTCATCCATAACCTCACCACCACCGTCCAGGACCGCTGCAAGAAGTTACAGCAGCGCGCTTCAGAGCGAGGCAGGTCGCTGGAGGAGGTCAGGAAGAACGCCAAACAGGTGGGTGACCACGTGGAAACCCAAAGATGTGTTTTGAGATGGTTCTGATTCTGCAGCCTCAGATTAAGATTAACTGGTAACCAGCCAAGGGAGGCTGAAACCGGGCCTGAAAGTGATCTTTGGCTTCACCTTGAGTCCAGAGGAGATGGAATGAAGGCATGGAGGAGGACCTTCTCCAGACCTTCTCCAGACCTTCTCCGGAGACAGGAAGGACTTATATCTTAGAAATGGTTCTTTCTTGATAAAAAAAAATTATATCCGTCTTAATTTCTCCTGGTTCAGTTCAACGAGTCGTGGCGCCTGCTGGTGGACTGGATGATGGAGGTGGAGCAGACGCTGGACACGCACAAAAAGATCGCCGTGTCTCACGAGGAGATCAAGCAACAGCTGACTGAACAGAAGGTGCGGTTAGCATCGCATGACTGAGCGAAACGTTTCCGTTTTAGGTTTTAAGCGCAGCAAAAATGTCGTGGCTGATCACGAACTTTGTCATCAGGAGTTCCAGAAACTGCTGAGGTCAAAGAGGCCGATGTACGACGCCACGTGGAAGAACGGACGCGGCCTTCAAGAACGAGCTCAGAGCAGCCATGATAGGCAGCATCTGGAAAACCTGCTGGCTGAGCTCAAGGATGAGTGGGACACCATCAACGGAAAGGCAGTGGAGAGGTTTGGTGCACTTCACATTTATACCAACACACATTTATACCAACAAACATTAAAAAAAAAAAAAAAAAAAATCGGATTTTGGAGATTTACCCAGAGTGCTTTGCTGTCCCTCAGGCAGCACAAGCTGGAGGAGGCGCTGTTGTTCTCAGGTAGATTCACCGACGCTCTGCAGGCCCTGAACGACTGGCTGTACCGAGCCGAGCCCCAGCTGGCGGAGGACGCTCCTGTGGGTGGAGATAAAGACATGGTGCACAACCTGATCGACAAACACAAGGTGTGACGCCATCACACATTGTTACTTATAATACACTTTTCATAATAAATGATTGTGTGTTTCTTCTCTGAAGGTCAGTTTTAGTGGAAGAAAATTATTTTAAATAGCCTATAAATATCATATCTTTGACATTCAAACCGTTGATAAATATAAACAATCAAAAGTGTATTTTGTTTCAGATTAATGTTCATAAATACGGTGATGGATCAAATTTGATACACACATTTTCAAGATGGTTTTACTATAGGAGTTAATTCATTTAACAGTTGTTAAAAGGCACCAGAAGTTCTTCTTTCTGCCCCCTGGTGGATTAGACGTGCACTGCAGGTGTCTGGTTGCTTACATAAGGTTTTAGTGGATACATTAAAATCTAACAGATAATTTAAAGGTCTCAAAAAAAAGATTTGACATTTTTTGTGCCGCTTTCCTTAACTTTTCTGTCTTGTGGCAAAAGTTCACTTCCTAAAGTAGACGTTTCGTGTCCTCAGGCGTTCCAGAAGGAGTTGGGGAAGCGAGCCGGATGCATCAAGACCCTGAAGCGCTCAGTCAGGGATCTGACCAGGAGCAGCACAGCTGATGCTCACTGGCTGCAGGAGCAGATGGAGGAGCTGGAAGGACGCTGGGAGTCTGTGTGCAAACTGTCAGTCAGCAAACAGGACCGACTGGAGGCGGCGCTTCAGCAGGTACATCTCAGAAATCATCATCTTCATCAATCCAGAAGATATTTCTTTGCCAGAAATGACAGGAAAACATCTAACATTTCATGATCGGGTCGGTTTCCTTAGACTAGGGGCAAAAATCCAAAATACAGATTCGAGGTGTCCATTTATTTTAAATTTCCTGTTCGTTAAGAAAAAAAACCTGGAAAAGTAAATTATGGAATCGTCCTCCACAGATCCTTTGTTTTAGGATAAAACAAAAACTGTTTCATGGATCTTTTTCAAATTTTATACCCAAATAGACCTTAGTGTGGTTTATTCAAACAGAAGTGAAAACGTTCAGACTCTCATACGTTCTCTACGTAAAGGTTCTGTTCAAACATTGAACTCTGACTAGTGTTTGTAAAAGTACAACCAAACTTTTTCAAAAATCACTCCAGTTCTTCCTCACTCTGAGGTCTATGTGGGTATTCAAATTAGAAAAGGATCCACTGTATAGCTCTTGAGTTATCGCGTTAACACGGAGGATCTGCGACGGCGATGACGATTCCACAATGTCCCCGACTTTTCGGGGATATAAGAACGTACGTAACAAGACGGTTCAGAAAGTTGTGTTGAAATGTGGGGAGTAAAGGTGAAATTTTCAAGTAAAGTAAAGTCATGAACTTTTATGAACTAAGAGCTGTTACAATGTACACGACTCAAAAAAACAAAGGGAACGTATAATCATCACAGTGTAACTCCAAGTCAGTGACACCTACTGAGCCACGTTATGAGTTGTGTTGAGGAAATTCACTAAAGTTGGATAAGCCTGCGATCTCATTTTTCCACTTCTGATTTTGAGTATGATTCTAAGTCCAGTCCACTATGGGTTCATGATGGTCCCCCACGGGTTCTTAACAAATGACACTATGTAATCAATAAAGACTTTCAACTGGAATATTTCCTCCAGATCTGTGTTTTAAGTTTACCCCTTTATGTTTTTATGAGTGGTGTTATATGTACTTCATCTTCATCCTCACATCTACCCGACATCGCAATTCTGTCCCGTAGTTCTTGAGGAGATAAACGTATTAGGTGGCTGGACAGACGAGGGTGACCCTGTATGACCTCTTTTGGTGAGGCCGTAAAAATGTTGGCCTCCATGTAGGAAATCGCCCTCGGCCAAATATTCCAGGAATAAAATATCTGACTGGAGATTGAGTTTGGCAGGAAGCCAGCACAAACTCTACCTGCGTTGAGGCTTTTCTTCATAGGTACAGCCGTATAAACGAGATAAATGATTAAACCCCCGTGTTTTTCGGCAGCTGTTTTGGAGGAAATTGGAAAGTAATCCAGTTGTCTTTGCAAATTTGGCCCCGAGCGTAACGCTTCTTGGAAACGCCGCTGCGAGGGGCTCCTCTGTTTCCACTTTAACTTCTGATGGTTTTTATATTTGAGTATTTTTGGATTGAAGCTGTCAGGATGCAGTAAATCCTGCCGGCAGTTGTCTACAAAAATAAGAATTAGTGTCTGTGACTTGTGCTGCTCGCCTGGAAAAGTCATCAGGGAGGCTTACGAGGACAAAACGCCCACATGTAAAAGTCAGGTGGATGGAAGTCGCGGTCATACGAATAAGAAATAAAAACCTGCATCTGTATTGTCTAAGTATAACATAAGGACCAATCCTCACTCCTCTCTGATTCCTTGTCTTCATTCTCTTCAGGCTGAGAAGTTTGACGGCGTCGTCCACTCCTTCATGGAACGACTCGCCGAGGCGGAGAGGGTCCTGAAATATGGGGTGATACCGGAGGAAGAGGAGGAAGTCTTGCTTGCTTTCCACAAACAACACAAGGTCAGTTTATCGAGCCCTCTCATGCTATTTGTCCTTTCTTGTCTGCTTGTGAGAAGGTCAAAGGTCAGGGTCTAGCAGGGAACAACAGGTCGGCGCAGATAAGGCTTCATTATTAAGAGGTCCGTTAAGCCGGGTGGATATTTGTTCTCATGCTTGAACCCGTTCAACCGGCTAACGGTCGGCCGCTCTGACCTTTCGTCAGTTTCTTCTCGGACGTTTATCCACAAAACTCCAACACGTGACACAGGAGGAAAGAAAATCTGAGGCTGAGGGAATTCTGGATTCTGACTGGTGGCCAAAAATTCCACATACCGGACACTACCTACGCCGTCCCAATTAAAAAACTGTTAATTAACAGCCGAGGCTGTCAGTACGTAGTCGAAGTTTAAGTCGAAGTTTAAGTACATTTACACTGAAATATCAAACACATGTCATTTTAAAGGAACCTTTAAGCTCAATTATACCCAACAAAAACCTCTTTATGTTGTAACCAGACACGTAATGAAGACACTAACATATACGTGTTTATATATATATAAATAAAGAAGGATTAAGTAAGTATAATAGTAATAATAATTAGACCTACGCTGTCATCCCCAGAATTGAACACCTCGAGTTAATAATGATGGAAAAACGTTCAAAAACAGTGTCTGTTCTTAGAAAAGCGCCCCCTAGTGAATAAAATATGAACTATTAGATCAAAACGTGTTTATACAATGATAAATCTCCTCGAGTCGATTCAGAAACACCAAACTTGGACTAAATCGGACCAACAGTTGAGGAAATACGGCCCCAAAACTTTTGGACAAATCTCCCCCTAGTGGCGGTAATATGCAGCTGACCTTTCCCAAAATCCATCCAGTTCTTCCTCGCACTAAAGTCTATTTGGGTGGGAAATTTTGAAAATGATCCATGTAATAGTTTTGTAGTTTCTATAACTGGATTAAATAACAATAATGACGATAGAACGATAATGCTAATAATATTAATATTATTAATGAACATTTTTATCTCATTTTCAGAGGTTCTGTTGAAACACATTACACTACTTATTTGTGAGATCGCTGATGTTGATTCGGGGAGAACTAAATGACTGGAAACGTAGAACATCTTGACAGTCATCTGTGTGTAATCAGGTTTGAATCTTGGCAGCGTAAAGTTACTTTTCTGGCTCAGAACTGAGCCAAATTCTTCTCTGCAGCGAGTGGACCAGAGTTCTCCCCTTGTTTGTTGGTTGCAGATTCTGGAGTTTGTCCTGTTCAGTAGTCAGCGAAGCTTCCAGCGCGTAGGAACGTCAGGGGACAGTAATGATTATTTCAGGTATCAAGAGAAAGAGCTATCCAGTTCAGTTTCCACCCAGAACCCACGGACTTTGGCTCATTGCCCGGCGGACTAGTTGGCATCGTCCTTGATCGGACCGAACGATGGTTTCCGATCGCCATGGAGCTTTCGTTCTTCATTTATGCAAAACATCCTTGACGAATGCTTTGGGCTTCCATCCGTCTGGACTCCAGCGACTAAATTCCATTCTCTTACTAAATAAACGGTGTTTTTTTGTTTTTTAATGAATTCCGTGGTCATAATAATATTTTTTTTTTTTCCTCCCCCCTCTAAAGGAATCGATGGCTTCCTTGCAGGACCAGGCGATGGAGTTGCAGAACATCTGCTGTCTGGGCGAGGAGATCCTGGCCTCCTGCCATCCCGACTCAACAATCACCATCAAATCCTGGATCAGCGTAACCAAGACCCGCTATGAGGAGGTGGGTCTCCAGGGGAACCAGCGGTTTTTGTTAGGGACCCACTAATCTCTCTCACACTGTTTACTGTGATGCGTTGACTTGTGCTTGACGTGGACAGGAAATGGATTTCCTCATAATTTCAAAGTCAAGTAGAACTAAATCCACTTCTTCCAGCTTTAATAACTCTAAAATTAATAATTCCTTTTATTACAATTGAAAGTGCAGCTGACAGAAGACAGAGTCCAACCGCATCTGGAGGGTTTTTCTAATAAGTTCTGACTGAACTTCCTCCCCTGCCATGTCTTCTGGGTCAGGTTTGGACCTGGGCTCAGCAGCAGGGCCAGAAGATCGAGGCCACCCTGGCGGCGCTGGAGGCGGAGAGAGAGGAAATCCAGAGGCTCCTGGACTGGATCTCCTCAGCAGAGGAAGCCCTCAGCGTCCGAGACCAAGAACCTCCGGCTGAGACCACAGAGCAGAACCAAGAACTGATCGAGCAGCACGCGGTACGGCTTCTCTTTTCCTATGAGCTCAAAATAATCCTTTTGGGTCAGAATTCTTCTCCGAAGCCTCGCATCAACAACCCAAAGCATCGTCAGCGTTGATGATGATCCGGCGAAGAGAGTCAACAACCAACTGTCTTTCCCCCTCAGCACAAATATAAACTGGCTTGGGTCCAACAGGCCCACAGTTCTACATCTACATCTACATCCCGCTGGCTGTGAGTTGGTGATCAAACAGCGGCTGTGTTTGTGAGTTACATAAGGGTCAGTCACGCCCTCTGTGCTCGCCGTTTGCTCAGAGGGCGTGTGTGTTTTGAGCTTAGTTTAGTCAGAACATGATTGGCGGCCTGCTTCCTTCTTCTGTGTTTATTGACTCCACCTCATTTGTTTACTGACAGTTTAAAGGGTTCTTGACTGTCGACTTTCTAAAACCCACCTCCTGGTGATTCTGATGCCGCTGCTTCTCTCCGGCAGATGTTCTCAGGTGTCCGACCCGCCATCAGGCAGAACTTCTTCAGTCTGAACTAGTGTCAGAGCCTTTACAAACATAGCAGAGTGGGGGTGGGGATCAGGTTCTGTGAGAAAGTACCTCCTCCGTTCTTTCTACGGGATCGTGGGAAAATACATTTTCACTGAAATGTCAAACAGATAAGAGAAATCACACTAATATATAGATTCTGTTCAAACTAGAACACCTCCACCAAGACCCGACAGAACCTGGGTCCAGATAGATGGACAGAAGGATGGATGGATGATGGATGGACAGATGGATGGATGGACAGGTGGATGGATCAATGGTTATTGGATGGATGGATGATGGATGATGGATGTCAGGTTCAGACCTGATCAGATCTGATCAGACAGACCCAGATCTTGACCCTGATCCTTTTTAAGAAATTGTTATTATGAATTCACGTCATGCCTCCTGACGCGTCTGGGGAAAATTTCATGCAAATCCGTCCTTTACATTTTCCGTAATCTTTCTGACAAACAAACAAACAAACAAACAAACAAACAAACAAACCAGCCATGGTAACACCACTTTCTTGGCGGAGGCGACAAATGTTTTAAACTGCTAAAACGTACGACCAAACAAATGTAGCGTCTTAAGTCGAAAGATTTGAAAAACAAGAGAAAAAAAGACAATAAAAATAACAATAACATAACAATAAACAATAACAATAAAAAATAACAATATAATAACAATAAATACGAAAATTACAATAAAGATAGTGAAAATTAAGCAAAAATCGATGAAAAGAAATATACAAGAAAAATAAAAGTACAAACTATGAATAACAAACTAAATGATAACAACGCAAAACATTAAAATAGTAAAATAAAGCGTTGAAGAATGAGGAGGATGACATCTAATATAACTGAATTCAAATGTAGAAGGTGTTTTCTGGCTCGGGGCCCGTCTGAGGTTCTGAGCTTGAATGCCGGCTCACAACGGGTAAAAATTCCTCTTCCATATCTCGGCGCCAGAGTCGGACCCAGACGTGAATACACTGAGACCCGGTTGGAGGCGACAGAGAGATTAATGACCCTTACAGAGTATCTTTGTTGTCGCTTTCTATCGCTGATTGTTCCTCTCTGCAGGTCTTCATGGAGGAGTTGAACAAAAAGTTCCCAGAGGTTGAACAAGCAACAAAGTCCTGCAAGAACAAGAGCGTCTCCAAACAACGGGTTTCCCCCTGCAAACGGCCGCTCACAAGTAAGCCCCTCCTCTAGATGAATGTACCACCGGCGTGAGGATCATGGCGACGTCTCACTTTTAGTGATGAGTGAGGTAGATGTTCGCCGGGTTGAGATGATCCACAGACTCCCATGTTGATGTTTCTCCATCCAGAGAGGAGGAGCGCCCTGAAGCTGCAGCCGGTCGTACCCGTTCCCCTGGAGCACCTTGACCCCCAGACCCCAGAGCTCAGTCAGCTGGTCGGTCAGTGGCAGAAACTGTGGCTCCTGGCTGTGGCGAGACAGAAACATCTGGAACAACACCATCAGGCGCTCAAAGAGGTTCTTATAGTCCTCAGAAAGTTTTTTTAATGACCCGAAAACAAAATCGGCGGTTTTTGTAATAACTGATATAAAAATGGTCATATTTCGCATTTCAGATGGAAGAATTTGCAAACTTCGACTTCAACATTTGGCGGAAGCGTTACATGCTTTGGATCAGTCATTTGAAGTCTCGCATCTTAGACGTGTTCCGCAGCATCGACCGAGACCAGGATGGACGCATCAGCCAGAAGGAGTTCGTGGATTACGTCCTCGCCTCCAGTAAGAAACGCCGACTCGTCAATCCGTTCAGGGTTTCCATCCATCTAGAAGAAGATGGAGCATGGGATTCAGGAGAAGGGGAGACATCAGAGGGACAGTCCAGGTTAGACGTCCTGGAGACAAAGTCAGAGAGGACAGATTGAGATGGTTCTGACCCGTGAAGAAGAGGAGGGATGGTGGATCTACTGGTAGAAGGATGCTGGAGATGGAGCTGCAGGCAGGAGAAGAAGAAGAAGATGTTTATATCCTCATCCAGTGATTATAGATGGACGTAAGAATTAATTTGGGGTAATTTTTCAGCTGTTTTATACTCCCATCATCTTCATCAGCTGTGTGGACTGGAGGAGGAGAAGGTGGAGAAGAGAACAGATGATATCAGGTAGTGAAAGGATGAACCCAGACTTCTTATGTGTAGAAGATGAGGATAAGAAAATGACCTTGAGTGTGCAAAGGGATAGTCCTCCTGACAGAACCGTCCACAGATGTTGGTTTGTTTAAAGAAACCAAACTTCAAGCAGAACTTCCACTTCAACCTCCAGTTCAAATCAAATAAAGACACAACTTTAGATTTATTTTTTGAATCCTCCCTTCGTGAAAAGAATATTTCAAACGTGCTTCAAAGGAAAAATGTCTGACACCGTCTCTGATCTGAAACCGTCTCCGGCAGAATTCCCCACCAACCCTCTGGAGATGAACGCGGTGGCGAACATCTTCGACATGAACAGCGACGGCTTCATCGACTACTACGAGTTCGTGAGCGCCCTCCACCCCAGCAGAGACCCCTACAGGAGGACGCTGGACGCAGATCAGATCAACGAAGAAGTACGACACACAGGGGAAATTATTATTATATCCATATTATCATATATCCATATTATTATATATCCATATTATTATATATCCATATTATCATATATCCATATTATCATATATCCATATTATTATATATCCATATTATTATATATC
>VRLP01007752.1:0-20092 GCA_009660295.1 Lophius piscatorius | reverse complement strand
AAAAGATTTTGATACTAATAAAAATACCAAAAAAGAAAAATTAGATGGTTTTTACGAAGATGATATATATGAAGTAAATAAAATTCTTGCAAACAATTTTATTGAAATAAAGAACAGTAAATCTCAAGAAGTTAAAAAGGTCTTAATGAGTAGGGTAAAAATTGTTAAATAAAATTTAGTTCTTATTTAGCAAATAAAAAAATTGGTTTCACGAGGATTCGAACACGGTCGCACGCACCGCACGCTTCGCGCGCTGTGCGCGCGACATTAATTATGTATCATTGTCTTATTATGAATCATTTCGTTTCATATATTTTTTTAAAAAAATAAGCTTTTGTTTATTTCAGCAATAATTGGTTCTTTATTTTAATCTGACTCGTCTTCTTAAATCATTTAAATAGATTGATCCAAGTTTTCCTTCCTGTCTATTATTAATTTTCCTGTTAAGTTATTATCAAAAACAATATTACATTGTTCGACTTTATTTATTATCTTATATAAAATTCTAAGAATTTTCGAATTATTTAATTTGTTATTATAGAAAACGAAATCTTTTTTTAAGCATTGGAATTTTTTATAGGATATAAAATATTTCTGTTCATACTCACTTATACATCTATTTACTTTAATCAAAGATATATAACCATTCATAATCCATAAATTAGATTATTATAAATAAATCCACAGATTACTGCAAATTGGATTATAAGCTCAAGACTGACATTATTTCCAACTAAAAAACCTTCTGAAGCCTTCAACTTTTTTAATCCAAAATTTATATCGAGTAACCCTTTCCCACAATATCAAATCTCGTTTTTTATTAATAGGATTTTTAACTATTAATGGGGAACTGAGAATTTATAAAAAGTTTTAACACTTATATTTCTTTTTACTAATTTTAAGGCTTATTAATTTTTTATTTTTAAAAATTGTATATTTTTTCACTGAGAACTAAAATTTTATATAATTTTCAATATGAGAAATAAAAATAACTAAATAATTTATTCAATAAAAATTATTCTGCCAGAACGAGGTTGTATATGTAAAAAATAATTAGTTTTTACATTGAAATTTTTGTGTGAATAATAACCAAACTCAAAACCAGAGAGTGTAATTCTTATTAAGAGGAATTTTCGGTTTAAAAATTGAAACTATTTTGATGCAATTTAATTTAGGATACGAGAATAGCGTAATGATTATGATCGATAAATAAATACTCATAATTAGCGATTTTAAATACACCTATCGGGAAATATCTAAAGCAAAAAATTCACATAAGATAAAAAAGGAAAATAAAGTTGAATAATCAATATTTTATAACCTAGATATATTTCATACGTCAATCGCATCACTATATCGAAATAGTATAATCAGTTAATATTCCCCAATCCCTATATTAATTTATAACTCAAATAATACCGTATAAATAGGAAAGTTAGAATCTTGTTAAATAAGGAAGAATAATAATTGACCATATAGAAAACTTTAACCTTTTATACCATGAAATACAATCTGAATAAGATTTATATCATAACAAACCCAAATAATGAAAGATATATTTATCTTTATAGAATTAACAACTTTATACCACGGATATCAATCTTATCAATATTTTGATTATAATTAAATAGTTATAACAAAAAAAATAATTATATATTATGTATGTATATTGATTAATAGATTTCTATATATTGTATCACAACAAAATAAAAGATTTTATAACATTAAAAGGAGATTAATAACTATTATTGTTTATAACCTTCTTATAACACATTGTATAGAATAATAAAATATAAATTTATATTTATGAAAAAACAACTATTAAATATATATTTAGATTTAAACAACCAATAATATCAGAATACCAAGAAATATGATATATTTAAAATTTTATTAAGAACCCTAATATTTATATTATAATTGATTTTAATAAACTTTATTTTCTCTTGTCATTTACATTGAATAATAATTTTATTTCCAATCCTCCATTTCTTTGAATAAGATTTTTTCTTATATTTTAATAATATCTTTAACCCCACAATGTTACCTATCACAAAAACACTACTCAATGACATATTTACATCAAACATAAAAATTACCACATTTACTATAATAAATAAAAATATTTATTATCTTATGCGAAATAAAATATACAAATACAACATAGAGAAAAAAGAAACAATATTACTTAAAGGTAATTATATAGATTATATGAACAAATATAATAAAAATAATACATACGATAAAAATAATAAGAATAATAAAGATAACAATAATACATATGACAATAATAATGCATATGATAGTAGTAACAATAATACATATGACAATAATACTGGTGTGATAAGATTTTATAATATAAATAATAAACTCATGGTGCTAACAGAAGATAAAATATATTTTTATAATACAGATTACGATTATTTGCATTGTTATAAATTTATAAACAATGATTATATCCATAGAAATATAAATTGTATTAAAGAAGGCAATATTAAAGAAGATAATAAAAAGAGTAATATAAATAATATAAATAATAGTATATCTATTAATCCTACTACTTATTATACAGAATGTATAGATATATTATTTAATAGTTATTATCCTAATACATTTAACAATAATATATTCTCATATCTTTATAATCAGAAGATAATATTACTTGATAAAGAGATAAATATTCAATATAAAAACAAACATAAAGATAATATGATAGTAGATTATTGTATTACAGATAAATATACATATTTTATATCCAATAGATCTACTATCTATAGAACAACCAATATATTGTATACCAATAATATTATATTAGAAGATAATATAACAATCCTAGACTATAGATATAATAGTAAGATAGACGGTGATAAATATGATGTAGATAATAGTAAGATAGATAATGATAAGATCTATAATGGTAATAAATCTATAACTGATAACAGTGATAATATAAATACACCTATACAAATAGAAGAATATAATAATAAATTATATGTATTATATAATAATTATATTTTAGTATATAATATACATTTTTATAAAGATAAAATAATATTAGAATTAGAATATAAACATAATTATAAATATATTAGTAGATTATATGTATACAATGGTATATATTTAATAAATAAATATAATATAGATAGGATATGTAATAATAACATGGATAACAATAATAATACAGATAATAACAACATAGACAGTAATAACATAAATAACATAGGTAATACTAATAATACAGATAATGGTAAAATAGGTAATATAATAGATATAAAAGATAATGTAATATTAAAATACAAGAATAATAATTATATATTTTATTCTTTATCTTCTGATATAGAATATAATAAATATAATATAGATAATAAAATATATAAAGAAGATAATAGGTATTATGAATATAAGAATATTATATATGATAATTTTAATACTATAGATAATATATTAAACAACAATAGCAATATAAATAGTTTAAATGGTTTAGATATAAGTAATAACACCAACACTATAAATATAAACAATAAGAATATAAATATAAGTAATAACAATATAAATGATGTATCAGAGATAGAACGTATATTATATTTATTAAGATCTAATATTACTATACTCTCTATATTATCTGATATTAAAGATGAATATAATATTCTTATAGAAAATAATGAAGATATAAAAGAAAGAAGAAGAATATTAGATGATAATAGAAATATAATAATAGATAAATATAATAAAGTTAGAGAAATAGTATTATTAGATTCTATAAGAAATTGTAATATCAATAATAATAATAATGATAATAAAGATTATAGTAATATTGATAAATATAATTATAATGTTATTAATAATGGATTAATAAAGAATATCAAAGAATTAAGAAAGTGTATAAAAAATAATAAAAGAATAAAAGAAAAAGAAAACGTTAAGAAGATATTATTACAACAGAATAAACTATTAAAAAAATATTATCGATAAATAATTAAAATAAATTATAATTATTTTTTATCGCTATTTGTATTATTTTAATATTACATCTATTTATATGTTTATTTCTATCTGCATTACATCGATTAATGTTTATTTATATTATTTTTATATTATTTATTTAAATATTATTTTTTATGCACCCATAATTATGATAAAAGAACAATTAAAAATTATACAAGAAAATAAAAATACAACAGATCTTAGACCTACATCTATTATAACATTAGTAAATATAGATGATAAAGATGAAATAGAGGTATATTATGAATTAATAGAATTAATAAACAATTGTAATAATAATAGTAAGATAGATAATAATAATATTACTAATGATAATAGTATTACAGATAACAATCTTAATACCAATATAACTAGTAATAATACAAATACTATAATTGATATTCTGAATAATCAATATTTCTATAAATATATAAATACTTCTACATTCAACCGTTCTCTTCTGTCTTCTATTGAAGAAATATCATTTAACAAAGAATTTAAAATATTTCTTAAGAGCTTAATAATTTATAATAAATATAAATATTATAATCTATTAATACAATATCTTATAAGAAAATATCATATAGATAAATATAATAGAAATGAATTAGAATATTTATTGTTAGTAAATAATATAAGTATAAATAATAATACTGTAATAAAAGATAATAATAATATTACATATGGATGGTTAGCATATAAAATAAGAAAGGATAATATATATATGAATATTATATTAGATTATATAGAAATATATTGTAAACATAATATTAACAATACTGATATAGATAATGATAGTATTAACATAGATAATAACACTAATACTAATAATATTAAGAATATTAAGAATATTTTATCTGTTTATGCATACAAACAATCTATAGAGAGTATAAGGATATTATTTACTAATACACTAGAATATATGTTAACAGATAATAAACATCTATCAGATACAATTAAAGATGGTTTAATAGATAAAATATATATGTTAGTAGAATATAAAGAATATGATATAGCTATAAATATATATAATAGAATGAGTATAGAAATAGAAGAGTTAGAGGATATATTACAACAACAAAAGAATAAAGATAATACTGAAAGTAATAATAAGAATGATGATACAAAGAGTAATAATAAGAATACTAATATTATTGATATTAGTATAGATAATACTGATACTAACACTACTACAGATATTATTAATATCAACATAAATAATTATGATTATATAATTAAGAATATGAAATATAATGATATAAATAACAATATAAAAGAATTATGTATAAAAATATTAAGATATAATAATTATAATGGTATATTAAATAAATATATAGATGATAATATTATAAAATATATTCTTAAATATACCAATGATAACAATAATGATAATGGTAATGATAATATTATAAGAGATAATACTACTCTATTACATAATAATATAGAAGATAATAATAGAATAATATTAAAGAATATATTATCTATAGCTATTAATAAAAATATAATAAAAGATTATATAATAAACAGTATAATAGATAATAAACTATTCTATCTATTATTTAATAATAGATTAGAAGATATAATATTTAATAAAATATTTAATCAACATATAGAAGATATAATAATAGATAATAAAGTAATAGATGTAATAAACAGTATTAATAGTAAAATAATATACAATAAGATTATATCCAATATAATAGATTATTATTATAATAATAACAAAGATATTGATAGTATATCTATTCCTAATAATATATTATTGTTATTAAAAGATATAGATATAAAGAGATTGAATAATAAGAATAAAGAAAGAATAAATAATATAATAGAAGAAGATATTAAACATATAGATATAGAAGAATATATAATAGATAATAATGACAATGAAGATATACTATTAAATGTATTATATTCTATATTAGATTATATGATAGACAACAATAATGTTATAGATGGTAATAATGAAAATGATAATCTTATAGATAGTAATAACAGTAATACTAATAATCAAACTACTAATAATCAAACTAATAATAATAAGGTGTTATTTAAAATAGATAATCATTGTATAACTGCTAATATTTATAATAATAAATATATAATAAGTATTATAGATAAATATTTATATAAATATCTATTACATACAATAGATAATGAATATTGGAAATATTCTATTGTAATTATAAAATATATTATAGATAATAAAGAAGATAGAATAATAGATGGTATAGATTATTTATTAGAATGTAATATAAATAATAATTATAAAGAATTATTCTTATATATACATAATAAATATAATAATAAGATAGATGATAGTAAGATAGGTGATAATGGTAATAACAATGATAATGCTAACAGTGATATTATTACTATTAATGATAATATTACTATTACTGCTAATGATAATATTACAACTACCATCAATAATGAGATAAAGAATAGAATATGTAATTATAAATATAATATAAATATATTATTAGATAACTATGATCTATTATATATTCTTATAAAAGATTACAATTATTTTATATTACCTTATATACCTATGATATATAAAGATATTAAAAATAAATATTATAATGATAATGACATGGATAATAATATAGATAATAGTGTATTGTATGATATAATATATATATTGATTATAAAGTATAAAGATATTATGAATGTTTATATTACAAATATCATAGATATATTACCATTAGAATATCTTATAGATTTAGAATCTTATATAAATGATAGTTCTAAGATATTAGAGTATTTAAACACTAATAATATTAAGATAGATAATGATAATAGTGATAACGATAACAGTGATAATACCAATGATAGTAATACTATCACTACTACTACCAATATTATTAATAATTTACATAATTTATTACATTCTTTTAATAAAGAATATAAATATAAAAATAAAGAAGAATATTTATTTATATTATTATTATCTAAGAATAATGGTAATAAGTATTATAATTATATATATAATACTATAATAGAATATATAAAAGATAATAATATATCAATAGATATAATATATATGTTATTAAATAATTATAATAATCATAAAGATAGTAATATGTATATATTAGAGTATATATGTAATAATCATAACAATGATAATGATAACAATACTACTATTAATAGTATTACTAATAATAATATTGATAAATATAACTATAATTATTATTATACTATCATAGGTAAAGGTATAGATAATTATTATTATAATAGAATTAATAAAGATATAGAAAATATATATTATTGTATAGATAATAATAAATATGATATAGATATATATTTTAATATTAGAACTATAGCTATATATAATTATTTTAATAATAATAATAAGTATAATAGTAATAATAATGATGGTAATACTGAGAATACTAATAATAATATTGGTAAGATTAACTTTAGAAAAATATTACAATATTATTATAATTTATATTTAGATAACAAATTAGAATATATAAATATATTCTATGCTATTATTAATTGTTTAGATGATAATAAGATTATGTATGATTTTAATTCTATTTTATTAAAAGAATTATATAATAATAACAATACTAATAAGATAGATGGTGGTAATAAAAGAATAAAATATGATAATAGTAATATGGTAAATGATAAGATAGTTAGATTATATAAAATATTATTTAAATATTCTATACCATTTAGATTGTGTATATCACAATGTACACCTTATTTTGATAAAGGAAGTGAATATAAAGAAATAAGAGAATTAATTAAGTATACTAAGAAATACAATAAATTATAATTTATTTATTATCTTTAATTATATTGTTATGTTATTATGTTATTGTATTATTATATATTGTTGTATGATATTGCTTTTAATTGTGTGTTATTGTATTATATATTGAAGAAATATTATTTTTTTAGTATTATTTTTTATACGACTAATATATATTTATGGTTAAAGATGTATGTTTATTGAGAGATTGTATTTTAACCAAATTTTTATTTTAAAATATAATACTACTTGAAAAACTTTAATTTTTGAAATTTTTATTGATTATATCTATTGAAAATAATGAAGAAGTTATTTTATTTATTTCAATAACTAATATTTTAAAAATTATCAATTATCATTTACAATAAAATAGACGTGCTCCTTATTTAATATGAGATTTATGATGTATTTCTATAAATTTTATAATTATATTTTTTTTAATATTTTATTATCTTTTAATTGTTATCATCACCAAATAATTATATTACAAATTATAATATATGATCTATGTTACATACTAAGAATAGTAAGTTAGAATATATGATTTATGTTGTATACTAAAAATAGTAAATTATGATATATAAAGGAAATAATGACATCTTTTGTGGTTGTCAAATATTTTTTTTTACTTATAAAGAATATATAATAGTATAATAATATAAAATGGGTATATCATTCATTTTATAACAAACATTAGAATTTTATTATTAAAAAATTTTTTTGTTTTTTTATTAATGTTGATAAGAAAATCACTCATCCATTTATTATTAGAATCTTACAATTAAAAAATTAAATATTTATTTATTTACATTCACAGAATATACAAACTTAATATATTATAAAATATTATATTTGTATACTAATAATATTTTTATAAAGATCAAAAAATTTTTTTAAAAAAAAATACAAATATAAAAATATAATATTTTATCCATGTTTGATAAATATATAAAAAATTATTATTTTTTCGCACATTACTATTACAACTTAATACTTCAAATAATAATAATATATATTCTATATTCCAAGCAAATACAAAAATATTTAACATTTTCTATCGTACCTTTAAGTGTATTAAAAATATATGGACAATACACTCTTATATATACATCACGAAATTTTTCTGCTATAAATACATGTATTATGGAACAAACGAAATATTTCTTTTTAACTATTGGATGTATAATTTTTTTGAAACAGAAATTTAAAATATATCAATATATTGCTATTCTAATTATTATGTTAAGCCCGATAGTAGTAAGTATTACTGGTTTTAAAGGTATATCTGTTTTTAATATATTTATAAGCGTTTCTTCTGTTTTTTGTAGATCGTGTTTTGTATTGGGTATATATTATTTTAAAAAAGTTAACAAAAAATATAATATTGTTAGATTGGTTTTACATATTAATTATATAACATTTTTAACATCTTTTTCAATATTTATTGTTTTATTGATAACTAGAAAAGATAAAGTAGTTAATTCATATAAAAATGTTTATCGTTTTTTATTTACGTTATTGTTTACTATGAAGGATATTTATAGTACTTGTATTATATTTAAAGCATCTGCTATGAATTCATCATTTTTTGGATCTTTGGCACAGATTGGAATAGGTATACTTGTTTCTATTGTTATAGATAAAGATGTAAAACTTACAGATATTTTTATAATTATAATGACTATTTTGGGAATATTATTGTTTAATTTCAAAAAAATTAAAGAAAAATTTATCAAAAAGAAATAAAATGAATTATATAGTATTATTCCGAGTATTCTTGTTTTATGTTACGTTGAGGAGTTCATTGGTTTATTGGTAACTGTCATTGGTGAATTTAAGGAGTAATCGTTTCTTAAGTATTTTTTAGAACAACTTTGATATTTTTTATTTTAAAATATAATATGGTTAGTTCAAGAATATATCTTTTGAACTTTATAAATAAAATTATTATATGGTTTTCGTTGATTTTTTTAATAATTTCTCATTTATTTTAATAGAAAAATATTTTTTAATAAAATTTAATTCATTAATGATATTCTTTGTTTATAGGTGTTAATTACACTCAAAAACTTTCTATAATAACCACTTAAATCTTCTTTGTAATTTCACAAAATTTTATTTCAATATAAACATTCAACTCAATTTCATTATTTGGTTTTTTATGTGTATCGTAAGTCATCCGTTTATTAAAACAATTCTTAATAATATTTAATTAAGAAGAATAAGGTGGACGATACCAAAATTCTAGATTTTACTTCTAAAATAGTGGTTTTAATTCAGAATAATGGTGCATTCGTGCATTATCCATGATTTTAATATGGGTTATACTATTCCAATTCCTCATATTTTATTATAAACTTTAACATCGATGTTATTTATTGATTGTGATTAGCGTAAAAATTTATATTCTGATATTTATTTATTAAAGTTATTCAATATATTTTTTTGTTTTTATAAGGATATTTATAATATTAACAGGCATGCTCCTTGAAAATCTACCACGTTTATACATCATTAAGATATTAAACCTTACCTCATTTATAAAAATGAAGTTTTTGTCATCAATTTTTAATATTCTATTAAAATAGTTTCTTGTAAATTCTTCTTTTTTTAATAATTATACTTTCATTATCTCTTCTTTGTGGTATCGTATAAATTCTTTTCGGAACAAAGGAGAATATTGCCAAACTATGATATATCGTGCATTTTCCAACATCAATATTGTAAATGCTTTTCGTATAGTAGACAAACTTTGTTAATGTAATTGTTACAGATTCCCTTACTTTCGATATTAATTTTTATAGATATTTGTATTAATTGTTTACATTATCAGAAAGCTTGGTCATTAATTTTTTAGAGTATTAGGTAGTTATTTAATTTTAAAAGTGAGATGTAATATCTTCATATAATATTAATATTTATAAGAATTATGAAACATTAGAGGAGGTAAATAGAAAAAAATTCTAAATGCAGTGGTATGGTACACTGTTCCATAAGAAAATCAAATTTGAAGATTTTAAAGGTTTGATGCAAAAAACAACACAGCAAAAATCAATATCTTTGAAAATAGTTTATGAAAAATATGCATTTCGAAATAGTGTGTGATATATTTGATATGTTGTTTAAAAACATAAAAAAAATATTTTGTACATATCAACTTTTATTTAACTCATTTTCATCCTGAAATCAGGCTTTAATAGTCTTCCTAATACAAACAAGCCCATCATCACAACCATGCCCGTTGTACATATACTTAATATTCCAATTACAGAAAAATGCAAATTTAATTTTGGTATGATATGTCTTAATACGTCTATTAATTTTGGCATAACAATGTTTCTGTACATTTCTTTGGTTTCTTTGGTTTTCAACAAAGAGACAAAAATATATTTAAAAAATATACTTGCAAAAAATACTACATAATACGTTGGAGACCAGAATAAAGGACCACCGAGAACAACATAACAAAGTTTGCCAATAGATTTGAAAATATGTTCAGGGAAAAAGAATATTGGAATTACAGGTATGAGAGATATTATAAATGTTAAAATTGAGAAAATATATAATATTCTATAATCAGTGGTAATACTTCCTAGCATAATATAAACCGGTAGAAAGAAAATAACACCAATAATCATAAAGAGAAAATATATCCAAGATATTCCTCTGTTCACGGTAAAATATAATGTACTAATAAATATCAGATTTATAATTATATGTTCTATTGCTTCATGTATAAATACAGATAAATAATATGATGTAACAGAATATGTACACACACCCATTTCTCTTCTTACCAACTGTGATTCTGGAGCTATTGCATAAATAGATTTCGATACATTTACCGATAAATATAATGTCGCGTATGACATAAAAACAAGCGTAAAAATGAAAATACTTTCGACATAAACAGTAAGATTAATTTGATCAGTCGTACCACGATTTTCAACATTGTCGATTATAGAACTAAAACGATTCCAATACGAACGATTGTATATTATGGGTAATACTAAGAATATTAATTTGATGATAATTTCTATAATTTTCTTTTGTGTAAATGTAAACATCAAAAATCTTCTTTTAAGGAGTAAAAATAAATGTTTCAAGTTTAAACTGTAATCTACATATGAATCATTGCTTTTTTTATATTTTACGTCAATTTCATCTTTCCCGTATTTTTTCTTGTTTGCTTCTATCATTTGTTGAAACTGTGCAGATTCTATATCTTTTCTTACGAGTATTTCTAATACATAATCAGAAAATGGGCCTTCTTCATTTTTAAAAAACCCGAAGTTGTTAAAGTATTTTTCGCACTCCTTTGCTTCCCCGCAATAAATGGTTTTACCTTTAGCTAGTAACATAAGATCATCAATTGTATTAAACGCTCCCTGTGGTGGCTGATGGATTGTTAACACGATGGTTTTATTATTTTTTACTGCATATTCTTTTAAAAGTTTAACAAAAGATATTGTCATGAAAGTATCTAAACCGGATGTTGGTTCATCTAAAAAAATAAGATCTGGATCAGATACTAATTCCACTGCAATCATAGCTCTTTTTCTTTCACCGCCTGAAATACTGTTCATTTTGTTATGTGCTATATTATCTATTCTTAGATCTTCTAATATATTTGTTACTTTCGATTCAACATCATCCTGTTTAGATCTAAATTTAGCTGCAAAAAGTACAGTTTCATAAACAGACAATTGATCGTAAATACTATCATCTTGATCGACATACGCACTTCTTTGTATCCAATCAGATATTTTTCTTTCTTTTCCATCGCCTAGTATAGTTCCACTGGTTTTAGATCCTGGTGGTATTCTACCTACCAGCGCTTTTAAAAATGTTGTTTTACCGCTTCCACTTGGTCCCATAATAGCAAGAAGTTTACCTCTTCTTGCACAACCATTACTATCTTCAAGAATATGAGCATATTTTCCGGGATTATTTTTATTTCTATTAGGTACGTGTACACTTATTCTATTCCAAGAAATATCCATTATTTATTGAAAACCACGTTCCGTTATTTATAATTTTAAATTTCATTATGTCAAAAAAGTTAAACTATTTTGACAGTCTTTTTTATAATTTTCGAAAAAAAAAATATTTATTATAAAACTTAAATATAAACCAGAACCATAAATAAACTTTTAATTTTTATGTAAAAGTTATTTTTCTCTCAAAAATTTGAATGACAACAAAATAAAAAAACTCCGTTTAATGACGTTCTTTTAATAAAAATTATACAGTCAATAGAATAATAAGAAATGTTAAATTATTATATGAAAAATAAAAGTTAGATAAGTAATTATAATATAAATTAAAGTGGATTATACCATAATGATCTCGGAATATTGAAAATGCACCTGGAAAGTGTGTTAAAGAGTTCCTTCTCTGTGGTTTAACCTCAGAAGGAATCTGGGTTAATTAGTTCAATTTACCATTAAACCAACCAATCTTGATTTTATGTAATATTTTACTACGCTCTTATAATGTTATATCGAAAATTATTAGAAATAGGATCAATGCACAGAGGATTCTATTATAATAAATGCCCCGGTTTCTTTAAACTGGAATTTGAAGATTTAATTCAAATAGCGAAATAGTCAGTTTTTAATCGACATAAATATCCACACAAAGATATAAATATCGTGGAGAATAGAATACTGACAACTTTACGTAGGTAAAATAATGGATCACCTAGGTTTCGTCGTAAGTTTATGAACTGTGTTTAAACGGTCAACTGCAATATCTTAACCGATACTATATTTGATGATACAAAATTACAATATGGTGAAGTTCTTAAAATACTTACCAGTTTAATTGTAGAAGGATAGTAACTGACAGTATAGAAAGTTTTGGTCACACCAAAACGATTATTATGCGTTTTTATAAGTTATTTGGGTCTAATCTTACATATTTCTTTAAAAATACCTCCTGAAAACTGAGTGACGATGGAATAATAATCGATTTTGATAAAATTTCAATGATTACGGCATAGAAATACCGAAAGTATTAGACCCACAAACACTGTTTAATTTCTTTCCGTAGTGGATATCCATAGCACAGAATATTTCCTATCGTTTTCATTGTTCATATCAAAAGATGATTTGTTCAGTCTTTTAAAAAAACGGATTTTACCAGTGTTTATAATACATATTGATTGCCATAAATTATATTTAACATTATCTTCTTTAGGATACATCCATCTTATAGTTAATCATTCAAGATAATTAATATCAAAGATAGGAATACATATAGTTGGACTAAAAGGTTTTTTGAGCGTATTTAAAAACTAAGAGGAAAATATGACTCCCGGTGATTTGACGTAGATAATTTACATATGTTTTTATCTAAATTTTGTTTTGAATATATTTATGATGGATTGAATAGAAGAAAAGCAATGTTGAAACTTTTATATGTTCAGAAATATATTAAAATTTATTTATCTTTTCTTTTAACTTTTTTCCGAGATCATTATTATGATATCATTAACCCAAAATGCCTAATTAATTTATCATAATGAATAAAAAGAATATAAATATTATTATACGATTATTTTTTGATTATAAATTATATGATATACTCCATCATTGTACAATCATTTTATATTGATATATTACATCATACATTTTTATATTAATATATTTAGTTTATATTAATATATCTTTAAATATCATAATATTTTTATTTAATTATAACAATTTGTAAATTCCTAAATATTTTATGTTAAGGAAATATATTGGTGATTATAATTTTTTCTCCCATTTTTATTATATTGCATTAGTCCAAGTGATAATATTTTATATATTATCTCTCAATAAACAAGAATTCTTTTTTTGTAAATATATTTATATATTGTCAATTATAAAGATATTAGGACAGTATATTTATTTTATATCATTCAAGAATTTATCTGCTATAAGTCTTTGTATTTTTGAACAAACAAAATATTTTTATATTACTGCAGGTTCTATATTTCTTCTTGATGAAAAATATAAGAAATATCAATATTTTGCTATACTAATATTGATATTTGCACCACTTATTCAAATATCTGATTTTAAGACATTTTCATTGTATGATATATTTATAGGATTTTTTTCTGTTTTTTGTAGATGTGCTTTTGAAATCTTTTTATATTATTTTAGAAAGAAAAATAGAAACAAAAATGTATGTAAGATATTTTTTATGATATATTTATTAGTATTTTATATTTCTTTTTTTACATTTCTAAATATGCTTATATATAAATCTACAAATATGTTAATATCCTTAAAAGATCCATACCATTATTTAGCTTCCTGTTGTTTACTTCTTAAAGAATTTTACTGTAACTTTGCATCACTTAAATTATCTGCTATGAATTTAACCATAATAGGATCCTTGGTACAAATAATAGCATCTATTATATTTTCTTTGGTTGTAGAAAATACATTGAAAATAGGAAATATCATTACTATCTCTATAACAATTATTGGTGTATTAATATTTAATTATACTTATATAAAACATTTTATAAATAAAAATATATGTAGGACAGAATATATAGCAGAAGAATAAAATATTTAATATAATATCATTACTTGATTATCTTGATAAATAAATAGAGGTTGATGTTATTACTTTCTTAAACAATAAAGATTGTATATGAATAACATATTTTTATAATATGTTTATATTAAAATATTATGATTATTTTATATCTATTCGATTAATTACTTCATCCACATCTTCTTTTCCTATAAATTTTGATTTTCTTTCATTTGCCATACTTTTTGAAGCAACACCTATAAACGATGTTGTTAAAACAATAGCTTTGGAAATAATATCAATACTTTTATTATTTAAATTTACATGTGGTATTTTATTTTCTATAATCTTCTTGATAATATGTTTGGGTATTTTTAATTCATCGATATTCATATGGGGATAAATTATTTATTTTGAAAAAATCTTTTTTTGTTTTCTATCAAAGGTGGAGAAAATTTTTCATTCACTTATTGCCAGGGTATTGCATTATTATACGTTATAGACAGAAATTTAAAAATCCTTTTAAATTCTCGTGTTAGAATGAACTATTTATTTTTTAAAATCCTTTTAAATTCTCGTGTTAGAATGAATTATTTATTTTTTAAAATCTTTTTAAATTCCTGTATCGATAATCTATCAATTTCATCTTCTCCACAATCTTCTTCTTTTTGAACATCATTTTTTATTTCATATCCAGTGAACAAATTAAATGTTCTTCTTTCCAGATATAAATCCAACGCTTCATTCAAATGGAAATAAAAATTAGATAATCTACTTTTGAAAATATCTGCATCTGTTGGTGCTACATAAATAGTACCATGTATAATATAATAAATATTTAAAAGTGTAAAATCTGTTATAGAATGTCTATTAATCTTATAAATAATAAAAAGTATATTTTCTTCATCATTATAATTTAACATATATTCCAATCCTACCATATCTTCTAAAAATTTTGTACCATTTTGATATTGTGTCTGCATTTTCAACATTTCATTGTTGCATGAATTATCGTAGAATGGTGAGGTTGAGAAATATTCTAAAATGTTAATAGGTAATAGTGGACAAGATTGTAAAAAATTATCGTTACGAAAAAATTCAATATTGTCCATAGGAGGGTAAAGGATGTATGTTTTACAAATAATATAATCAAAGAAATAAAATATAATAAAGTATTATATGAAAGTAATAGAATTATAACTATATGATAGAATAAAATGATTATATAAAAGTAATTAATATAATGATATAATATAATTATGTATATATTAAAAAATAATATACCAATAAAACACTAATCATTATAAAATAATATTACAATTGAATAATCATTAGAGAGTAATATTACAATAATTATAATGTTCATTAAAGAATAAGTTATTATTTCATAAACAAAATCACAATAAAATTTTTATTTGTTTTTTTTTTCATTACCTCTAAGAAAAATGTAGAATATTTTATATTGAAATTGATTATGTTATAATAACATTTTTATTAAAGAAATAAAAAATATGTTCAATTTAATTAATTATTTTGTTTACCCCAATGGAATTAGATTTTAAGCAACCTTCACTTTCTTTAATATCTCTTGTACTACATTCAAAAAAGAAAAAGGAAGATTTTGAGCTTGTAAAATATATATCAGACAATGAAATGGCACCATTGTATATGTACCTGGTTCAGAATAAAATTTTACCTTTTGATAATGAATTTTATGAGAAATTGAAAATGAAGAATAAAAAGAAGATAGAAATATTGGAATCTAAAAAGTTGGATAGTATAGAGAGTGAAAAATATTTACAAGATATAGAAAAGGCTATTGCAGAATATTATGCTTGTATAGGTGATTATACAAATTTTAAAGATGTGGTAACAAACATGGATATATCTAATCTTTCTCTTAAAATGGATATTTTACTTTGTGAAATACGTATGGGGCTTATATATAAAAATAAAAGTGCGACAAATAATGCTATTGCTGAAGCAACAAAAATATCAGAAATGTGTGATTGGGATAGAAGAAATAAATTTAAGGTTTATGATGGTTTACTTAAAATGATAAAGGGAAGATATAGAGAAGCAGCTGATTTGTTTTTAGAAGTATTACCTACATTTCAATCACAAGAATTACTTTCATATCAAGAAGTTGTTGTTTTTGCTTTATTCAGCTCTTTACTTGCATATGATAGGAACGAACTTTATTCTAAAATATTAAATGGGTCGCATATTTTAGAAGCCGGTGAAGATATACAATCAGGATATTTATTAGTAGAATCCTTGTATAATTGTGCATATGAACAGATATTTTACAACCTAATCCAATTCTCCGAATTATGCCGAAAAAATATTTTTTTGGCCAAAAAGGTTCATAATTTCATTAATCAGATAAAAATTAGAGCTTACCAACAGTTGCTTCACTCATATTCGTCAATTAATTTACAATCAATGGCCGATATATTTCAGATTTCTCTTGGTTACCTTGAAAATGATCTTACACGATTCATTGTAGACCAAAAATTATTCTGTTCGATCGATAGAACAGAGATGGTAGTATACGTAAAAGATTCAAAAATAGAACTGTTTGAAAAAATCGCAGAAAAAGGTGAAAAATTATTAACCTTCATAGAAAAAAGTTTAAATGAATAAATAAAAATTATATCACCTAATATATCATATTAAAAAATACTTTATTCTTTTTAACAAAAATAATAATATAATAAATTTAAAATTCTTAGAGGATTTCCTAAAATACAAAATAGTAGAATACAAATGCCAATGATACCAATGACAGATAAAATTATAAAAAATGTCATTCCGTCATTGTCTCTCTTTTTTGTTTCGTCATCAAGTAAATTTTTTTTATTTGGTATTTTTTTAGTTCTAGTTTTTTCGGTTTCTGAATTATTCTTCCAATTTGAAGTATTTATAACAGAATTATGATTATTATAATTTTTATTATCACTCCATTCCTCTTCACTATTATTTTTTTCTTTCATATTACTCTCCTGACTAATTGAATTAGAACCTATATATTTAGTTTCTCTTTTTGTTATAGATTTATTATTCACATCCATATTTTTTATAGTTTTATATTCAGAGCTTTCGCTGATATTTTTTGAATAACTTTTATGTATCGTATTAACAGATCTGACAATTTTTTCACAGGTATTATAACTTTTAACAACCGTATCTCTATTTCTATGTATTTTACCACATTTATTATCCTCGCATCTTCCTATTTTTTCGGAAAATCTGTTTTTATCTTTACTCATCAATTCCACTATACTTGTAAAACCAATTATTTCTCTTAAATAATTATTATAACTCTTTTCTATTTCATTAAAACTATTATAAATCTTTTTAAGTCTTCCAAAACTATTATTTAACGATATTATATTTATCTCACCAAACATTTCTCTATATTTATCACATTCTACATATTTTTCAAGTGTTGTATTTATCCTAAAAATACATATAGATCCAATATATATTATATATAAGAATAACATATTATTTATTTCAGTTAGAAAACTTAATATACCATATTTAATATATCATATAATTTTTATACAATCTAAGAATTATAAACCTTCTTATTTTTGAAACAAGAAAATCAACAATATTTTAAACAACAGTATATTTAACTTTAAATAAACTTTAAAATAACCAATATATTATATTATATCTTTAAATATCAATAATATTATATATTTATCTATATGATATGATATGATTATAAGATATCATAAATATTTATAAATATAGATAAATGTATAATATTATTTTTTTAAAATAACTGTAGCATAGAAAACTTTATTTAAAAAAATTAAATCTATGAAAATGATTAACTATAGTTTATAACATCTTGTTTAAAAAGGAAATAGAAATCTATGAAATTATTTAGACGCTGGTAATGAAATTAATAACAATAAAAGCTATTACAAATACATTTTGATTTAAAAAATAATTACAATGAATATTTAGTCTAATTTTTATGATATTCTACGTTAATATATTATTTCTTTATACACCATTCTCTGATATTTTATTTCTTTCTAAGAATATAATAAAATAATATTATTAATAATACGCTTATTATTACCCAATAATATAATATCAAATTGATAAAGTAATAAAAAATAATATTAATATTCAATTCATTAATCATCATCCAATTAATTATATGTAAATAAATCAATTATATTTAAATATCATTAATCTTTACATATCTTTTTACAGCATATGAACAACCTTCTTTATATTTATATCTAAATATTTTTTTTTCTTCTTTTTTTATTTTATATTCTATTTCTTCTTCTATATTTCCTATAGTAATTTTATGTTCATAATATTTATTATAATATTTTTCTATTTCTTTCAAATGCATATGATTATCTTTGTTAACCTTATTTTCTATTTTCTGTAGAAAAGGTAATATTTCTTCATTAAACATATTTCTATTTACTATAATATTGTAATTTATATCTTTTTTATATTCTTTTATATCATAACCTTTTTTATAATTATCTGCTACACAATCTAATAATATAAATTTATAAGAATCTAAATAATTATTTACTGAAGATATTTCTTCTATAACTTTTTTTATATTTCTTATCGATGTATTACTTATATATCTGGAATATAAATTTATATTATCTTTGTATATAGAAGATATATAATTGTAATAATCTTTTCTTTTTATATTTATATTATTTTTATTTGTATATTTTAATTTGTTGTTTAAACATTCTTCTATTATTGTATAATTGGATTTATTTATATTTTTTATTATTTTCATATTTT
>VRLP01007751.1:0-20096 GCA_009660295.1 Lophius piscatorius | reverse complement strand
CTGCTGGAAGGTCCAACCACGACCCACTTTAAGGTTCCTGACAGGCTTTTAGGTCTTCATCCAGTATCTGCTGGTGTTACATGACCTCTGACCTCTCCCTTTCTTTGCTCCTCATTGCTTTGTTCCCTGTTTTTTTTCCATTGTGAAGACCCTCACAGAGGAGAAGACCTGTGTCGCCTCATATTTATACCCCAGTCAAACAGGAAGTACCTGTTCACCACTTCAGAGTTCCTGCTCACACAGGTGAAGATAGAAATATAAAACAAGACTGGAAAAATGCTTCAGTTCCCTTTTAACCAGGATTTCCCGGGGTGGCAGTAATTGTGGGGTCACTGAAGATTAACATTATCAAACCTAATATTTCATATTTCAACTCTGACCACGATTTAATCAAGACAGGAAAGAGATGTTTGAGTCATTGTTTGAGTCATTGAATGAACAATACTTCATAACGTTTGGCAGCGCTGTGGCGCCGCAGTGCTCAGCGTCTGCCATCACGCTCAGAATCAGTGAGTGATGATAAACTTCTGGACTTTCTTTTTCTTCTGGAACCATCTTTTTAAGGCCGATGGTTCAGTCTGATGGAATGTCAACTTTCTCTAATGAGCGAGGCTGAGGCTGATGGGAACGTTATCCTTGTGCTTATTCGGTGGGAAAATGGCGGCTATCCATTCATTTCAAGTGTGAACTGTTGGTCATGAAAAAACAAACATAGACAGACGTAACCGTGGAAACATTGTGATGAAGGTTGTCTTTAATTAGCTGGGAGTAATTACAAAAACACAACCAGGGAGTTGTGTTTGTTTGTGAGCAGCATTACATAAAAACTTCTGGACGGATTTGTGTGAAATTTTACCCAGATTTTTTGGCGTATCCTGGAAAAGATAATGTTTTGGTGACATTATATCTTTCGCAGCATTTAAAATAATACAAAATAATACAATAAGCCGTGTGGAGTAGTGATGACACAATGTGGCTATTGCTGCCTTTGATCCTTTGATCCTTTTTCTTGGGGGTGGAGCTTGGGGCTCAGTTTGAAGAGTTCCTTTGATTCCTTTGATGTTCCTTTGGGGATGAAGCTGGGCGCTCAGTGGGCTGAACAGGGACGCTGAAGTGGAAGGCTTAGGAAACGAGCAGCTACAGAGTATCTGAGAGATGCCAAAGAGTTTGTTGGGAGTTGTCAGTAGATTTAGAGGCAGGCAACAACAAAGACATTAGTGGAGGAATCTGCATGAATCGTTCTTAAACGTTTGGTTCTGTTGGACCGTGGTGGAGATTTGAACCGTCCAAGTACTTTTTCTAGTTATGACTACATGACTATGACTCTGATGTTTAAACGGCTAATGGAGATAAGAGGTTAATGAATAATGGCATTAATCATTAGCTGCTGGTTTAATTAGCATGCTGCAGCAGTCAAGTACAATATTATGAGCTGGGAGATAATTGATGATGATGACGAGAGCAACGTCAGCGGCTGGATAAAAGATGAAGAGCTCTCCGCTCACATACCAGACTCTACAGGCCAATAAAACGTAAAGTCAGAACATTCAATGGAGAACATCTTCACGAAGGTTCCACAGAATTCCACAATAGCTGCAGAATGGCGAGAGGAAATGAATGTTAAGCTTATTTCTAACTCTAACTAACTCCCGTGTGTCCAAGTGGGGTTTGGACCAGGACCAGCACATGAGACGGGGTCACATCCAGATGCTGTAAGTGGGTCAGAAATAATCCAGGTCACATAAACACAGAGGCCGCGGGTGAAGTTGGTGCGTGTGGACGCATCATGAGCGTCCTGTCAGCTCGCGTAGACAGTCAGCCGTCACGGCGTGAACTCTGACCGGCGGCCATGCTGCTCCAATAGAACCCGACTCACTCGTCATGAGAGCTCAGGCCGAAAAAAAAGAACTCCCAGTGAAAATTTAAATTTTTTTTTTTTTTCAACTCTGGTTGAAAAAAAAACTTTCATTGTTTTAAACACAATGAAAGTTTTTATTTTCCATTCATTTAAACCCTTTAACCCTTTAATGTTCTTCTTATCCGTTTGGCTGAGCAGATTTTAAGACTATTTCTTATTGAAAAATGTGACTGAACCGGTTTAAAATATGTATAATAACATAACGAGTAAGGGGCCAAGAACGGAGCCCTGTGGGACACCACAGCTCCGGGGGGCCGCCGAGGAAGCATCAACCATGGCTTTTAAGAAAGTCCTATACAATAAGTAAGATTTTTTGAATATATTAAAGCCTGTGAGGACTTACTAAACAGAATTATGTAACTTGATACAACCCAAAATAGTTTTTCTAAAACATGTTTGACCGTTTTGCGTGAGATTTTTAGATAAGTGTCATTTTTTTTTACCGTTAAGAAAACATTTAGGAACATTCTAAATTTAGAGTGTGCAAAAAAACTAAATTAATAAATGAAATAAATCATAAATGATGAAATTTTATCTTTAGAAAACTATTTAAGACTTTTCTTTGGTTAGATTATTCTATTCAGTGATAAATATTATTATTATATTATATATATTATAAACCCCCCAAATGGGTTCTTTCCTGCTGCACAACAAAGAGTCTAAAGAGCAAAAGGTGGAAATAGTGAACAAAAAGATCTTTTACAACTGAATGTAACCAACGACATCATTGAAGAATTCTTTCCTGTCAGGAGTCGCTGGTTTGATGACATGTAGGGATGAAACATGTGACCCGACGCCTCAGGAGGTGTGACCCTGTGTGCAGGTGTAAATAATAACATGAATAATCATCCACCCACTCACCCAACGATCCATCCATCCACCCATACAGACATCCACCCAACCAACGAAATATACATCCACCCACCCATACAGACATCCACCCATACAGACATCCACCCACCCATATTTACAGCCACCCACCATATATACATCCACCCACCATATATACATCCACCCATATAGACATCCACCCACCATATATACATCCACCCACCATATATACATCCACCCACCCATATATACATCCACCCATATAGACATCCACCCAAACATATATACATCCACCCATCCATATTTACAGCCACCCACCCATATATATATCCACCCACCATATATACATCCACCCATATAGACATCCACCCACCATATATACATCCACCCACCATATATACATCCACCCACCCATATTTACAGCCACCCACCCATATATACATCCACCCACCATATAGACATCCACCCACCCATATTTACAGCCACCCACCCATATATACATCCACCCACCATATATACACCCACCCATATATACACCCACCCACCCATATATACATCCACCCATATGTACATCCACCCTTATATACATCCACACATCCATCCACCCACCCACTCACCGATTCCATCCATCCACCCATCCACCCACCCATATATAAATCCACCCACCAATCTATCCATCCACCCATATAGACATCCACCCATAAATATAACATGTATTTTGTGTTACCACTTAACCCATACAGGGTCACAGGAGGCTGGATCCTGTCCCAGCTGACAGTCAGAGGCAGATGTTCCGTCTCCTTCTCACTCCAGGACATTTTCGCGTCCCCACTTCACTTGTTTGGTGTGTTTGTGGACCGTGGGAGGAGGTTTCAGCCCCAGCAGGGAGCCATCATGAATCACTCAGCACAGATAAAGGCTGCAGATGAATTTGAACCAACAACCTCTCACTGTGAAGGATCTGTGCCCACCACAGCTAGATGAATAATTCATGCTGTAACCGGTCCTCCATGAAGTCCATCGCCTCTAAAATGAGACAAACGCATGATGAATTATTCATTTTCTCATAAAGACCTCCCAGCCTCCTGGTGGAGAGAAGAACCTCCGGTTCTGAGCGTGAGACAACACGGACATCAGAGGGCAGCACAGCCTCGCTTTTCTCCTCATACGGTACCGACAGCTATCTGGATCAGAACCACAGGAATGCCTTCCACAGGCACTCATGGAGGCTGATCCATCCCACCATCAAGATAACGTTTATAAATAATGTTTATATGTAACTCCAAATGTATTTCTGCCTGTTTTCCCCTACATTATTAAATCTACACTGTAAAAAAGATGGTGACCATGTAAAAGAAGTAAAACATGTAAATGATGTCAAAAACAGACACACTGTGAAAATATCTCTGTTTACCAGAATATTAACAAATGGAGTTAAATCTCATCAAATTCAAACCGTTTCTTATTTGAAATTTACTTTGAAATCAACAGTTTTGCACAAATATACACTTTATTTTTAACGTGTTCCGTGGTTAAAGTTTCATAATATAAATTCAGACATATAATTCACGGAATCTACTGATGTGTTGAATTTTATATCATTTTTTTTACTATCACAATTACATCATTTCGATAGCTGATTTTTTTACAGTGTGCTCATACATTTGTTTCTTCTCGTAACTATGGTAGAATTTCCAGCGACCAGCGTTCAGTGTCTGCCATTATTACTCTGAGTTACTCTTTTCTCACCCTGGTGGCACCGGAGGACAAAACCTGGCTTTGATAAATGTTTGAGGTTTTACAGGCTGAAGATCAAACGTGGGATTTTAGAAGAATTCCTTCCAGGCGAATTCCTTCTTTTCTTTTTTCAGGTTTCTTTTATCTTCTCCTACGATCATCTCATGCAGTCACGGTCTGATGAATCCTCCTGGGAGACGTCGCTGCAGCAGCGGCGACTGTTGGTGATTTGAATTTCATTAAACATTATCACCGGCTGGATATCTGTGGCAGCATTTGGATCCAGGAGGAGAAATTAATCCTGCCTTCAAACTCTTCGTCACTTCAGTTCGATCGGAGAGGAGATGTAAGAAAGATAAATGACTTATTCCAACGGCAGATGTGAGATAATGAGTCTATTAGAAAGTCTTCGGCGCTCAGACTCTTCATGGAGATGATGATTGAAGGGTCTCTCACAAGAGCAGCAGCAGGAAGATCCCCCCTCTGGAATCTGGATACTGGTGGTGGTGGCGGCGGCTGATGACTCTGCTGAGGACGATGAGCGATGAAACTGATGGATCTTTGAGGAATAGGTGGAGCTGGGGAGGTGGAGGGCGCGCAAACCTGCAGCATGCAAGAACTACATGGATGGAGAGGGTTCTAGTTAAAGACAGCAGCTGATGAGGATGATGATGAGGTGATGACGAAGATAAGGATGCAGGTGTGTCAGTGAGTTGATGGACGAAGTTACCTGGAAAGGTGCAGCTGATATCAGTTAATGCTCCAGGGCCGTGAAGAAGGTGATGGAGGACCTGTGGAACTGTGGACGAGGACCGTCTTTCTCTGGATCTCCACGTCGTTCAACAAATCAAAGAGTCTCGACTTTTTACTTGTTAAGATGAAAGTGTTTCTGTTCTGACACAATAATATAACCTACACGATAAATCCTTCTCTGCTGCAGTGTGGATTTTAGAACGGTAACGACATTTTTTAGTACATATTTCTGTACATATAGTTGGTTTTTGTTGCTTTTCTTGTAGATGTTTGTTCCCCCAAAACCTCCCGTTGTTTTTTTCCATTTCTTCCCACTTTCTTTCTCCCATCCACCCCGAGGCCCCCTTACCGGTCCGGTCGCCTCGTTAACTAGTAACAGATAATAATAATAACCACAAATGAAATGCAGTTAAAGCAGCTGGAGCGGGTTGGACTATTAATCTTCCTCTGTAGACTAAAAAATCTGTCCGGCGAGGCAGAATGAGGTTCTCTTTATTAAAGACAAAAGTCTGTCTTTAATAAATAGTTCTATAACTCGGTTGTAGAGGACACCGGTAGGTTTCACTTCCTTTTCCATCGGGGATGGAGGTCCTATTTCTCCAATCAGTTTTAGTTAAAAACTGAATGAATGAAATTAGTGAGGACCAGCAGGACCAGTCCACTTTAAAACCACGCCAAGGTTTACTTCCTGGTCCACTAAAAGCCCGTCAGCTTTGGCCTTCCTGGAGGCGTAGGGTGAAGAACACGTCCACTCAAAAACACTTTCATGGATAATATTTCCAATTTTATACCACATAGACCTTAGAGTGAGGAAGAACTGGATTGATTTTGGGATTATTTCTGGACCATGATTTCTCAACCGTTGGTCCGATTGATTCCAAATGTGTATCATATGAACCGACTCCAGTAACTCTTTCTTGCATTTGTCATATTTTAGTCTAATAGTTCATATTTTACTCACTAGGGGGAGCTTTAGTACGGATGACTGTTTTCAGACATCACTCCGCATTTAATGTGTGGAGTTCAATCAGGGGGATTGTTTGTACAACGCAGGAGATTAAGGGCTTTCCAGGGAAATACCCTTTCTCTGGCCCGGAACAGACGGGAAAATGCGTAATAATCCGTCTGGGTCCAGTGGCCCACGTCTGAGATCCAGGTAGAATATGATTCTCTACAAACGTCCTGCTGGCCTGGAGGACAAGGACATTTTATCTGTATTGCTTTTATAAGACACAGGAAAAGAATCGGTGCTGCTCGCCTCACAGCAATAAGTTCTGGGTGCTGATCCGGAACTTTGTGTGGATATTGAAAGTTCTCCCCGTGTCGGCGTTGGTTCCCTCCAGACACTCCTGCTTCCTCCCACAGTCCAGACACCACAGTGGGTAAACTGGACCAAGTCATCCGTAGGTGTGAGCGTCCGACCTCAGTGACGAAGGGGTGACCTTTCCCTGATGTGGCCCGCCTCTCTCCCAGTGTCTGCTGGGAAAAGACACTCGCCTTCTTGATGATCTGGGATAAGCTGTGTGGATATTTTGGACTTTCCAGCGTAACATGATTCTTAGACGTGTCTCTGGTGAATTTCAGATTTGTAAAGTTTAGTGGTGTTCTGTCAATAATGTGACCCTCATCTTCCTCAAACTACAGAAGTGCTTTGCTGCCATGTTGGAAATAAATAAAGCCAAATACAAATATCTATAAATAAATATATATCAGTATCACATTATAACGTGATTCTGTTATTTTATGTGTAATATTTATTTTCATATTTTCTGGCGGGACATCAAAGCGCTTCCATCTAAAACCAAGAAGAAGTTCATAAATTAGAATCTCGTCAAACACTTAAAGTTACATTTATATTTCTACATCAAGTATTTAGAGAGATTTATAGTTATTGTCATAAAACTGTTTGAGGAAGAGTCTATTTTTCTTGGAACCAATACCAGCTGGGCCCGGTTTCATGGATTTACAGTTTGCATAAGAGGGTCAGTTCTTCATCGGTGCCTCGGTGCTCTTCCCTCGCTCAAGTGCCTCTAGAGGAAGAGGAGGAGGAGGAGGAGGAGGACGCCGAGGTCTGTGTGACAGCTTCGGCGTTATTGGATCGCCCCGGAGCCACATGTAAACAACAAAGGTTTAATAAAGATCCTTCAGAACCACCGAGAAATCAGGGCTGCTCACAACGGACGCAGGTGAATGCATTAAACACACCTCCAGAAGAACAGGGCCCAGAGAGAATGGAACCGGACCCATATGAACACCTGAACATCACCGGTGTCTCCAGCGAGCCTCATTCTGCACACCAGAACCAGCAGCCGGGCCGGTTCAGTCCGTATCAGAGCCGTAAACATGGAAAACACCCTCATCAATGTATTTATCATTTATATTTGCAATTTGGAGCTTGAACAAACGCTGATGACTTTATTTTCTGTGTGACCATGCATACATCTCCACAACACCGAAGCCTTTCCGTTAATTACATCTCGCTTCAAACGGGGATCCGGAGGAAAGAATGACAGGAAACAGGAAACTGGTACCGTGAACAACATAAAAGAACTGCTACCTCTCAATCAACTTAAAGAGAATAAATGAGAGAAAACGTCACGCCTCAGGAGAATGAGGAAGAGCACACCGATGAGTGTTCCCTCTGCAGACGTTCGCTCCATCAACACCAAACATGCAAGTAAGAGATGAAGCCAGGGACACGGAAGAACCTTTCCTGTGGTTGGGTTCTGCTCTCTGCAGGCGGTCCGACGGACACAAAACGTCTGACAGCTTTAAGACCACTTGGAAATGTTCGGAAGCATTAGGTGAAGCATTATTGCGAGGGAGAGGTACGTGTGTTTGCTGTCAGGCGGGCAGCCGTGACGTCACGGAGGGGCGTCGGCCTCAGCGGGTAATGTGGGGAACGGGCCGAATGGAATTTGTGCGAGTGTGTCAAGTACGAGGGACGAATGGAAGATTAATTCAACTTTCTCCCTCATTATAATTCCTCCTCAATCCGACTCCTCTCGCCGACCGGTTCGGAGCGGAGCGAGAGAAAAGACGGTTTGACATTAAAAACATCAAAAAAAAGAAAAAAGGACCGGATTTCTATGAATATGATTATGGAAAATCAGCTTTGTGGCGGAAAAAAGTTTCCCAGATTATCATCAAGTCTGTTTTTTGGATCCAAGATTAGAATATGGAGAATAATGGTCTACGTCATGACACAAAGAAAGTAGGATGTGACTCCTTCACAGTCATGCAGAAAGTCCTCAGAGCATGCGATTGAAACATCTCTCATCCTGAGTCCAGGTCAGAACCGCCGGTACCAGGACCGGTTCACTCCTGCAGCGTGGATCCGGGCAGCTCGTTGGTCAGCGTGTGCCAGCGCTCCACCTTCTTGCCTTTGTTCTTCAGACAGTCTATCCAGTGCTGGAGTGTGTCTCCTTGTGAGTGACAGCCGAGGGACACGCCCCCTAACCAATGAACAGAGAGAGAGGAGAGAGAGAATGCGGCTCGTTCAATAAACAAACCACGAACATCGGTGTCAGAACAATATGTCCGCTAAAAGGGCAGAGGGCAGCTATAAGCCACACCCCCAACACCTGACCTGATGTTCTCTCTTCTTTTTAATCAGGAAACATCCCAAACATCTTTCTGAGTTAAGAAGAACTCTGTTTTTGGTCCATCCTGACCCTAACTGCTCCACGGGAGGTTTCTGTCCTCCCTGAGCTCGCCTGAGGACACCTGTCTTCCCTCCACCGGGGCCCCAGGTGTACAGGTGTACCGCCCCAGGTGTACAGGTGTACCGCCCCAGGTGTACAGCCCCAGGTGTACCGACCCAGGTGTACCGCCCCAGGTGTACCGCCCCAGGTGTACCGCTGTCGCACAAATGTAGATTCTTCGTGTTATCTCAAAAATTATTCCCTGGATCATTTAAACAAATTTTATATATATATATTTTATAATTTTTATATCGGTTATATATTTCTGACACTAGGGGGAGCTTTAGTTTAGTCCAAATTTGGTGCAGATGAATCGATTCGAGGAGATCTATCTTGTTTATGTTTATATTTTACCGCTATTTCAATCTAGTAGTTCAGATTTCACACATTTTTTTTAAACTTTTTTTTTATAGGTCTAGTTTTCCAGCTGGTGGGAAGAACTTACAATGCATTCTGGGTAGGAACAGACAGATAATCACTATGAACAGAGTATTAATCTATACAAATATTAGGCCTGAAAAGTGAGTTTCTACATTGTCTTAATGTTTGATTTCGTTTCTTCAGCATTAATTGGATTTCAGTCAGACGATGTTTGTTAACATAAACGAGGCAGCGGAGACGTTTACCAGCAGACGAGTGATGAAGGCTCGGCGGCTTAATTGGGAAGGTGTGCTGTTGACAATTGAAGAAAATGAGGCATGTCGTTTGGAGACAGCCTGTCTGCCAGAACCGGCGGGCGGGCGTCGCTCCACATGTTACTGTCTTTGTCCTTGATGGCCTCACCTCCAGACACAAATCACTTTGAGCTCCAGATGGATCAGAATCAGAACAACGGACTCAAAAACACGGATATCCTTTTAAAGGTAAAGCCAAAATCCACCTTAACAGATGTTTAAGTTTATAACGCCACCAGTTTCTAGATTGTGAGGATCTATAATGGTAAATAAAAAAACATGCTCCTTAAGACATGAATCTAGACTTTGTTGAAAAATAAACTATTACTCAAAACTCACCTTTGAAGACTTTACTGCTTTTAACCTTTAATCGATGTTTGTCTGATTTGGATTCTGTTGTTATTTGAGCTGTTTATATATTTATATTCTGATATGTGATATTTATACTTGTTTTAACGTGTCAAGAATCAAAGAGTGTTTGGAAATAAAATGTCATTATTATTATACATCCCCACCATAGAGGTTCTGACCTCACCGGACCTCACTGTTTTTTGTACCTCTGCCCCCTTCAGTGAGGCAGAGGTACTGCTGCCTCCCCTCCTCCTCTTCCTCACGCTTTTATGTCAGCTCAGAAGACTTAATATGTTCTACACAGACGTGAAATAAACCACCTGTTCTATGGAAAACATATATATAATAAAAGTGTCCACAAACGTTAGTGATTTATAAATTAAATGTATTATTATTATTATTATTATTATTATTATATCTGTGACACACAGTGAGAAAACAAAAGGCTCGACCCGGTTTGTGAGAGAATCTGAGATGAAGCTCGGCTCATAGCTTCCTGTTTGAACAGGAAATAAGCAAACTCAGTGATTTTGATGATAAAACAATTAAGAAATGATTAGAATCCCACCAGAATTACATTTATAGTACATATCATTAGACAAACATTCATATTTATTTGTTTTTTACTTTTCCTGCTAAAATAAAATGCAAAGAACCGACCCGCCCGGACCGTTCCCCTCGACAAATAAAATACATCTAATCTCTGAATACAGAGGCGAGTCTGCGAGTCTGCAGATGACGGCAGATAGTAAAGAGTGTTCCTAAAGTATCTGCTCCACTAATCAGTGATTAAAAAAGTGAAGCTCCAGCAGGAAATGATCATGTCAGCAGGTTTCCACTCACCGATGAAGTCGTTGGACTTTCCCAGGTCATAGTCCCAAACTGTGACCTCTAGCGTCTTGGTGGTTAGCTCTGAGTAGCTTATCTCATAGAAAAACTCCTGAGGGGGGGGGAGTGACAGCAAAGGTCAGAAGATCAACCTAACTCACATGTTGCTGTAGACTTATAAAGTCTGGAGTCCTCACTAATGAGGCAGCAGATAATATTATACAAACAGGAAACAGTAATTGGCTGATTGCAGACATTTTGCATGCTGAGGCTATCCTCTGGAGGATAGCCTCAGTCTCTCTGAGCTGCCCTCCCCCCCAACACCACACAAATATGACACCTACCTCATTAAACTCCGGGTTGAGGGTCTTTTTTATGACCGCTGTTTTGTGCTTGGATTTCTTATGAATGTCTGGTTTGAGGTACCTGAGAGGGAGGAAGGTGATGACATCATGTGATGGTTCTCACGCCACGCTACAGGTGACAGGCATTAATGGTGCACACATATCCTTAAGACATCAAGATAGCATGCAGATCAGGGGTTTGAAATTAAAGAGGGAGTGGGGCGTGTGTTTACAAAAATAGACCAAAATATTATAAACATTTGAAATAATTCACAAATATAAATGAATAAATAACTATGCCAATGCTGTGTACCCAGAAAAGTCCCCAACCCCCTGCATTGTACAGAAAATCCCTGATTGAACTCCATGTTACTTCCATGGTATTTTTAGTAAAAAAAAAGACCCTTAAGTGAGTAAAATATGAACTGTTTAATTAAAATATGGGTAAAATATGAAATAAACAAGATAGATCTCTTCGATTCATCTGCACCAGACTTGGATCCAATCCGACCAACGGTTGAGAAATTATGGCGGGAAACTTTTGGAGATAAAGCTCCCCCTAGTGTTGGAAAAATATAACCGATCTTTCCCAAAATCACTCCAGTTCTTCCTCACACTAAGGTCTATGAAAAAAAAGAAGTTTCACTGTAGTACCTAATTTTTTCCAAATGGAGAAACGACATCTGTAAGCCACAAAGGGGGCGTGGCCAACTTCCATAGAAGTCAAATATGGAATCGGTTTCATAACTCGTGTAAAACCAGCTGGTGGCCTCAGCACCTGGTTTTCTGGAGACGTTTTGTATTTTGGATCAAATTATTGTAACATCGGCGCCGTCTTCATCACGCGTCTGCGTTTGGGTCCAGACTCTGCCTCCGCCCCCAGTCTTAACACGCGCAGAGATAAGAGGACGCATGTTTCCGCTTTTTAATGTGAAAACGGTAAATTACTCACTAAAACATGGCCGTCAATTGTCTTCATTTTAAGGTTTTCAAGCGTTTTTTTGTTGCGTTGACTAAGCAGCGCTGACATTAAGAGCTTTAAGAATAAACGTCTTAGAGTCTTTACATCAGCCGTCAAACAAGATGAGTTCCAAGGGTTCATTTATCATGGAGTAGAACCTAAACGGGTCATTATCCATTCTGCTGACATGACCTAACCAACAGAAACGGTGAGTGACTAAATGGAGGTCAGCGTGTTCTACACAGACTCTCGTAAGATCCTCTTCATCACTGTCAACCCCAATAGTCGTCAAATGGGTCCCATTGAATCCTACGGTCTTGTCACGGTTTGGCAAACAGAGTTTGGACCCAAGCGAGACAAAAAGCAGGGCGGATAAGATAAGTCATTTAATAAAACCCAAAAAAACATAATACACAGGCCCTGAAACGGGCCCAAAGACACGACAGCGAAACAGCAGAGAAAGTGTCTGTGATTGACGACTGACCGGCACAGAACCGGAAAAACTACAGACCAGATCCAGGTAAGAACAGGATGGAGGGAGGAGTTCCTCTGTGAGGAACAGGAAGTCCACTGGAAACAGAGTCACGACAGGTTTTCTGGTCGGATGCTGACATTAAGTCAAACTTTCATTCCGGCGTAATAAAGGAGCAGTGAGTCAGAGACTCAGAGACAAACTGTCACAAATGTACATGAAGACTGGAAGACGAGCCGTCAGACCTTCTGTCACCAACTCTGAGAAGGTCTCAGAGACACCAGACATTCTTTAATTGGATGGGATTGATAAAAAAAGAGTCAGTATTAGGTCCAATAAACACCTTTTCTGATTTAGCAGTGTTGATGCTTAGTATATATTTATAATATATATATACACATATATATATATATACACACATACATACATGTATATATATATACATGTATATACATACATACATACACATATATAAATATACACATATATATACATACATACATACATGTATATATATATACATGTGTATATATATACATGTATATATACATACATACATACATACATATACACATACATACATGTATATATATATACATGTATATATATATATAAACATACACATATATACACATACATACATACATACATGTATATATATATATACATGTATGTATGTATATATATATACACATATATATACACATACATACATACATGTATATATATATACATGTATATATACATGTATATATATACACACATACATACATGTATATACATACACATACATAATATATATATATGTATATATAAACATACACTATATACACTTACATATATGTATATATAAACATTAACTGTATTTATCTTCTTTACTGAGTATCTATGGGATCTGATCCTAGAACAGACTGCTGACTTGATAGAAATAGTTAGGTTGAGTCACTATCGACTGTTTTAGATTATTAATGAGTCACATTTAATCTGTGGAGTTCAATCAGGGGGATTTCCAGTACAATGCAGGGGATCGGGGGCTAAAGGCAGAGATAAACCCCCTGTAAGGTAGGACAGCGTGGGACTAGTTCACATACTGAATCACATCTTTGTTGCCTCGTGTTTCTACTCTCAGCTTTTTAACAGCCTGATAAAGAACTTTTTTTTTATGCAGTGGATGTTTCTTCTCGGAGCCTCGGCCTCCATCGGCCCGCTGCCTACGAGGCAGTGGGCGGGTTTGAAATCAGAGATACTTTCTTCTATCTCAGTCTGCTGGTGAGGCCAGGTACCGAGGGAGGTAAGACAGAGGAGGAGTAGGAGGAGCAGAAACATCAGGGGGGCTTTATCTGAGAGAAGGTCCAGGATAAAATGTCACTGCAACTGTTAAGTAAAAGTGATGACTTCAGGAAGGTTAGAGGGAATTCATGCAAATAAAATGTTCCTTCAGATGTTCCCTTAGATGTTCCCTTAGATGTTCCAGTCGGTGGTTTCTTTCCTGTTTTTACTTCTGACTTCTCTGATGACGATAAAATACTTTTCTCAAACAAGAACACAGCAAAATGAGTCTCTGCTTTTGATCCACTCCTGAAGAGCTGTGGGGTCTTACTCAAAGATCTTCTACTTGGGAGATGACCACTCTAACAATCATCGTGTCGGCAGATCCTTCGTTTTAACAAGATAACTCAAAAAGTGTTTCATGCATCATTTTCAAATATTATACCAACATAGACTTTAGTGCGAGGAAGAACTGGAGTGATTTTGGGAAAGTTTGGTTGTACATTTCTAACACTAGTGGGAATTAATCAACTCGAGGAGATCTAACGGCAAATGTCATACTTTACACTAGTAGTTCATATTTTAATCACAAGAGGGAGTTTTTCTTCTCATGAAAAACACTTTACATGACCGAACTCAA
Organism: Lophius piscatorius; assembly: GCA_009660295.1. Classification (NCBI taxonomy): domain Eukaryota; kingdom Metazoa; phylum Chordata; class Actinopteri; order Lophiiformes; family Lophiidae; genus Lophius; species Lophius piscatorius. Next base: position 5,614 of record VRLP01007751.1, on the reverse strand, counting down.
AAACTATTTCTTAACCATCAACTTAATCTAATCCAAATTTGGTAAATATGAATGGAATCAAGGAGAACTATAACATATATATCATATTTGACCTTTTTTTTTTTATAAAGAAATACTGCTTTAGTAGAAAAGGGAAAAGGAGAATCTGAGGAGTTTGCTGAGGGGGATTGCCTGTACAACGCAGGGGATTGGGGACTTTCTGGGATACACCCCTGCTGCAGCTAGGCAGGCTTTTCTTTTCCCGCCTTAATGCTAAGCTAACCAGCTACAGGCTGGAAAGTGAATAAACGTATTTCTCCGAATGTCATATAAAGGTTTAATGTGAAAGTAACCATGTGTGGACGTAAGGACTGAATCCATCAACCGCACAGAGGACAGAAAGAGCTCAGCATCCTCACCGCGGGCATCATCTCATTCTCAGGGATATTTGAAGCCATCTGGAGGAGCGTGGTGAAATCTCCATCTATTCACATCCCACCCACAGCTCCGAGAACATGTGTTCCCACACGCTCTCAGACACAACAAAGCATCTCGGAAAAAAGCTCCTGCCAAAGGGCGAATGTGGAAGTGTGCATCAGAAATAAAACGAGGTACGGGAGTGTGTGTGTGTGTGTGTGTGTGTGTGTGTGTGTGTGTGTGTGTGTGTGTGTGTGTGTGTGAGGGATGTGAGCGTAGGTTCACCCTGTAAGAAACGAGGTAGATACTCCAGTTTTAGGCACGACAAGAAAAGGGACTGGGAGATTTGAGTGGATGAAAGGGTTCATGGTGGGAGGTTGTATTCAGTTCACAGACCGCCTCAGAGCGCCGACTCTTACAGCTCTGTCAGGATTCTGTCAGGATTCTGTCAGGATTCTGTCAGGATTCTGTCAGGGAACATCACTCAGGCCTCCTGCCCTCTCTGACACACACACACACACACACATATATACACACACGTATATACACACATGCACACACACACACATACACACACACGTATATACACACATGCACACACAGACACACATATATACATGCATATACACACATGCACACACATAAACACCTGTATATATACACACACACATACACACACACGCAGACACACACACACACACACAAATAAACACCTGTATATATATACACACACACACATATATATACACACACAGACACACACACACACACCTAAACACACAGTAGTGTTTTCCTTTCACCCGCGAGTAATGAAACCCCAGCGGACCTCTCTGACACGAGTAACAGAACCCGACGCCGTTTCCTCAGTGACAGCGACCTCCGTTGATTAGACGACGTCGCCGCCTCATGTCACCGCCACGTCAGCTGTCCATAGACGCGCGCCGTCACCGCTATCTTGATGAATGACTTTTAAATCTCGTGGTGATTCCTAATTGCGTGAAGGCCGCCCCGATTTGTCACCATTACCGAACGCGGCGTTAACTCACGCCATCAATCACTCGCCACAGCGACCAAAGTGATTCATGGGGTCAATAAAAGCCAACGGGCAGTTAAAACCGGCCGCTGGTATTACGGCTGAGGATGATGGATTGCTCAATCATTCCGGAATAAGGGTCATGAAATGACGATGCATCCATCTGGCGTGGATTGGTTCGCACTAACGTGAGCGCTGACGCGCCGGCGAGGAGGACAGAAATCTTCTGCTCTCAGATAACAACATTATTCCATTTGAATCAAAGGCAGCGAGGATTTGCGTACGTTTTCACGTAGGGGTCGGAGTAGCCGTTGACGTCCATGGCTGCCAGGTGGGCGCAGCGTTTGACGCCCACGCACAGCCCGCCGCGAGCCTTCTCCATAGCCTCGGCCTTCACATCCTCATCATCGCTGGGCGGCGGGAGGAACTGCAGGACCAGCAGCAAACGGCCTCTCTCCTCCAGACTTCTCTGCTGCTCTGTCTCCCACTGAGAGGAAGAGGAGGCGAGAAAGGCAGAAAGAGATTAGTTCAGGGATAGAAAGAGGCTTCGTGTAAAATCAAGACGGCGGTCGGTTTGTTTAGTCGTCTCCCAGCGCGACCTGTGGCGGTTTTCTAACATCATAGCGGTGAAACTCCACAGGCAGACGGACACGCCTGATGGAAAACTATCGTGTTTTCCCTCAACATTGAATCATCTGAGATCCTCTCTGATGTCACGTCTGTGTCGCCGAACCAGTGATAAAAATACAGGAAGTGATTTTAGTCAAAGAGAGACAAAAACTAAATAACCCAATAATGAGGATTTACACGAAGACACGGTCAAAGTGAAACTCCGTTTGAGCCAGTTTAACAGATGGGACACATGTCAGAGGAATCTTTACTACTTTGATTGACAAAAACTCACAATGAACTCTGATAGTTTGTATTTTAGTCACTAGGGGGAGCTTTCTTTGTATTATTACATAAAAAACAGTTTTTCAAACATAACTTCCTAACCGTTGGTCTGATTGAGTCCAAATATGTTGCATATGATTCGACTTGATGAGCTTTATCTTGTATAACTCTCGTAAAAACCTCCAAAAGTTCATATTTTTGTCACTAGGGGGAGCTAGTCACTTTTTATTTGTATTTTACGTTTTTTTTTTTGAGGTAACTTCCCAACCGTTAGTCCAATTTTGCCAAAATGTGGTGCATATGTATCCACTAGAGGAGATCTTTCTTGTTTGTATCATATTTTACTCTAATACTTCATACTTTAGTCACTGGGGGAGCTTTTTATAAAAAACATGGTTTTTCGAACATCTAACTTCCTAACTGAAAATCCAATTTAGTCCAGATTTAGTGCCTGTGAATGGAAGTGTGGGCCTAGTCCATATTCTGATGTCATGCATTCCAAACATTACATTTATCCTTCATCTAGTTTGAGTTATATAAGATGTTTATCTGGTGGTCTAAGAGTACACGAGGGCTTTCAAAGGAAAGACTTTAATAATTCATGAAAGTATGATAGATGTTAGATAGACGTCAAAGAAACTTTCATTTATGTTGCAATAAAGCCCATCGTTGGCGTAGAACCTCTCGGGACCTGACTCCCCGCTTCACGGCTTTCATGAAACATCTAAAGCCCGCAGAACCGCAGCAAGTCCCCCCAAAACGTTCCTTCCATGTTTGCTCACAAAAAAGCAGCAGCAGGAGGAACTGAAGCCAAATTATTCTCAAATGTCCCGCAGTGCCGCCAATCGGTTCTCCAGGCTTCTGTGTTGAGATAACGAGGCAGTGAGTTAATACGAGCGTTAGCAGCTACGCTATAACAATTACGGCGTGAGCCGGCGGTCCACAGGACACTCAGCGTTTCTCAGAGCTTTGAATACGGCCTGAGCTTCTGTGTGGAGATAACATTCATCGGCAGACGGCAATCATCCAGCCAGAGCCTCCGGCGCTGAAAACGGAGCTTTAGAGCCTGCAGTCGTTGCAGAGAATGAACGGAGTGGCGTTCTAGCAGAACCTCGTTTGACTGGCAGAGGAGACCAACACAGGAGTATACCAATAATATCTTTTATAAATGGTTCCTCTGATAGCAAGTTATGGCAATAAAAAAACAGACGCAGCATAATATAGAGAGAAGAGGAAGCGAGATGAAGGTTGAATCGGCTGTAGGAGGTAATAAACATCTGTGCATGCAGTGAGTTCACCTCTGCTGGGAAAAGCATAAAAAGCTGCTGAAAGGCTTTTTTCTAACCCAAAGTCTGAACCAGGATCCTTCAATATGTGATTCCTTTCTGCTGGAGCGGGAGAGTGACGGGCAGATAAACATCAGCGCCTTGTGTTGCTCCTCTCTAAAACACATTCAGCAGGAGATGAATAGATGGTTATTGGAGCAGGCTGATCCAAAAGATACTTCTCGGCGCCTTTCCCCAGCTCAGGGACATCGACCGGAGATGATGGCAAACTGATTTTGGAATCTTGTTTCACAAAAGCTCCGAGCATGACTGAGTGTATAATGATAAACCGCGGGCCTTTTGACCAGTGTGGGGGTCTTCAGACAAGCTCTGGTGGTCTGCCACCAGCCGCACATTAAAGGTCCAGTCTGGAGGAGTGAGAGAAGGAACCACACAGAGTCCGATGGACCTTCATGTCACGTGGAACAGAGATTTATGAGAGCCAGACTGCAGAAGAGTCCAGCCTCTCGTTAAAACCTATGGATGAAGATGGAAGGAATAAAGTAGACCTATGCCCCCAATAAGTCCCCAATCCCCTGCGTCGTACAAGATTGAAATGTGAACTCCTCCAGTTCATTCATATCCAGCAGATTTGGACTAAATCGGATCAATGGTTGAGAAATGATGGCCTTTTAGAGATATAAGACGGATCTCTACCAAAACCAGTTCTTCCTCACACTAAGGTCTCCGAGGTTCTAAAATGTGAAAATGATCCATGACGTAGTTTTTGAGTTATGGCACAGCAGAGGCGGACAATTGCATAAAATTCCCAACTTTTGGGGGACATAAATCCTCTTCTTCTGCAGCTCATGGCGAGATAGGTTTCCTAGCAACAAAAGCTCCTGTTTATTCAGCTGCAGTAAAGTTTCAGAAAGCTCAGATCCGCTATCCTTAAGCATCGCTGGCATACCTCCACAACCAGACTTGACTTCTCAGATTGGAAGAACCTGCAGGCGCAGATGGACGTCAGCGATGGCAGGAGGAACATCTTGGTTTCTTTCAGCTGTCTGACCCGCGGCAGAGGTGAACGGCATGGAGGGAAATAAACAGGTTGGTGTTTCCAGGATAAAAGGTAATCATAGAAGATGCCAAACCAGACAGTAGCTTGAATGCTCGAGGTCATTTTGGCAAACGATGACCGGCGGCGGGACAACATGGTCATGCTTCAGGTCCGATGAGCTGGCCCCTGGGACCGAGTCCCGAGCTCGTTCTGGCAGCTGTTAGGACGACAGCAGGTCTCCATCTTCCTCTTTGGAGGAGATGTAATTATCTGCGGGAGGGGCTTCAACACAGATGCTACTACGGTAGAGTTGCCTCCTCGCCACAGGCTCGCCCTTCTTTAATTGGCCGCTCTGATTCCATAAGAATCCTTCAAACGTCATCGATCAACATGACGAATGGAAAAGTGGGTCGAAGCGTAAACACCGGCGGTCCTTTCACTCTCCCAACACCAACACGGGTAATACGCACTTAACCTTCTGACTGGAGAAACGGATCCAACAGTTCATAGAGTGTTTAGTGTAGATGGTTCTGGCACGGAAATGACTTATTGTCTCGTGAGAACACCTCTATTAGAACCAGAATCATCTATTAGAACCAGAATCATCTGTTAGAAGCAGAATCATCTATTAGAACCAGAATCATCTATTAGAACCAGAATCATCTATTAGAACCAGAATCATCTATTAGAACCAGAATCATCTGTTAGAACCAGAATCATCTGTTAGAAGCAGAATCCTCTATTAGAACCAGAATCATCTATTAGAACCAGAATCATCTGTTAGAAGCAGAATCATCTGTTAGAACCAGAATCATCTGTTAGAACCAGAATCATCTGTTAGAAGCAGAATCCTCTATTAGAACCAGAATCATCTATTAGAACCAGAATCATCTATTAGAACCAGAATCATCTGTTAGAAGCAGAATCATCTATTAGAACCAGAATCATCTATTAGAACCAGAATCA
>VRLP01007750.1:0-20106 GCA_009660295.1 Lophius piscatorius | reverse complement strand
GAAGAACCTCAGAGAGAATCAGGCCTGTGTCACCTCATATTTATACCCCAGTCAAACAGGAAGTACCTGTTCACCACTTCAGAGTTCCTGCTCACACAGGTGAAGATAGAAATAGAAAATACGACAGGAAATATACTTCAGAGACCTTTGAATCACAGGATTTACTGGAAGTACTAAAATTGTGCCAAACACGTTTTAAAAAAATCTATTTGTTCAATATTAAGAATTTAATGTTTCTTTTAATTATGTCCCCTGAATAAAAGGTTAGATTTTTCTGAATAACTTGAGTTAAAGGTCATGGGTGTATTTTCGGCATCTCATTTTTACCCAGTATCTTTGGCTAATAGGGACGTGATGTCATCGGTGATGTCATCGTCTCTTTGATATCTACAGTGTCACTGTTATGGACACCTGAGTCGTTGATGAATGATGATGAATGTTTGATTTGCGGTGCGGTAATTACATAGTCAAGCGTTTCATCGTCTCTGTATTTAGTCGCGTCATAACGAGGACTTTAATAAAGGTTGTTGGTTTTCACAGATCATATGTTCATTAAAAACTGTGAATCAACATTATATGGCTTTGATCAAACACAACATGTCAGACTTAATCTCACATGAAGGGTCGCATCCTCATCACCCCCCAAAACTCTACCCTCTTCATCACACCATACCACAAGATCAGACACGTTAGAGGAGCTCATTAGTATAAAATACTTTCCGACCCCCGACCCCCGACCCCTCCCTCCCACTCCTGTAAAGAATGGACCACAGAAAACGCCATCGTCAGCTCCAGCTTTCAGTGTGAAGCCGGGAAAAAGCTCTGCAGCGAGTCTGAACTCGCTTTTAATGAAAACACGATCATTTATCATCATTCTTTAAGGATCTGTCAGCAGCTAAAGCCGTTTATAATCCACAGCACCACCAGTACAGGTGGGGGGTGGAGCCGAACTCTCCTGGTCGCTGCCCGAGCCAATCACTGCCTCCTTCTTCAAACTTGTACTTATTCGTAACGGAGCGGCAAAACAGGAGAAAAGGTCGCCAACAAACGACGTCCGACGTTCTGCATCCCTTCAACATCACAACACGTTTGGAAAAAAACATCAAGATAAACTATCTGCAAAAGCCACAACACAAAACATTAAGAAACACTATCTGCAAAAGCCACAACACAACACATTAGGAAAAACATTAAGAAAAACAATCTGCAAAAGCCACAACACAACACATTAAGAAACACTATCTGTAAAAGCCACAACACAACACTTTAAGAAAAACATTAAGAAAAACATTAAGAAAAACCATCTGCAAAAGCCACAACACAAAACATTAAGAAAAAACAGTCTGCAAAAGTCACAACACAACACTTTAAGAAAAACATTAAGAAAAACATTAAGAAAAACATTAAGAAAAAACATCTGCAAAAGCCCCAACACAAAACATTAAGAAAAAATAATCTGCAAAAGTCACAACACAACACTTTAAGAAAAACATTAAGAAAAACATTAAGAAAAACATAAGAAAAATGTTTTCTTTAATGTGTCATCACCCCCGTTCTTCATTCCCTTCATTGGCTTCCCATCTCCACCAGGATTGATTATAAGATCTCTCTCCTCACTCACCAGTGTATCCATGGTAACGCACCCCCCTACCTAAAAGAACTACTCACCCCACTGACCTCAACACGATCCCTCCGTTCTACCCACTCATACCGCCTCCTCCTTCCCCGGACTAAGCTCAGCACCATGGGTGATCGGACATTCTGTTCTGCTGCCCCTCGTCTGTGGAATGCCCTCCCTGACCATCTCAGGGCTCCACAGACGACTGACACATTTAAAAAAGGACTTAAAACTTTCCTTTTAGCAGAACCTATAACTTTAATTAACATTGCTGCTTTTTGGTAAGGCTTTTATATAGTTATTATTTTATTGATGCTTTTATCTGCTTTTACTTTGTAGCACTTTGAGATTTGATCCAAATGTAAAGTGCATTATAAATTAAATGTATTATTATTTATTATTATTATTAAAAACATTAAGAAAAACAATCTGCAGAAGCCACAACACAACACTTTAAGAAAAACGATCTGCAAAAGCCACAAGACAACAGAAGTGTTTACTAAGGACCCTAAAAAGGGACGCATCCCCGGACACACTTTTTTAAAATCGCGTCATTCAGTGAATAAAACAGATATAATATACAAACCTGTCATGACACTTTGATTAGCCGTTGTGGCTTCGCTTAACTTACGGGTCATGCAGTCATGTGACTTAGAGTAAAACTTTCATCAACATCGCGAAAAACAACAAATAAATTTATAATTGAATGTGGTGCATTCTGGGATTTGTAGTATTTGTGATGTTTGTGCTGTATACCAGCAGGCCAGAAATTATATATATATATATATATATATATATATATATATAGATGTACAACTTTTATACATTACAAATGAGAATTGGAACAATATGATTGCACAGTTTTTCAGAGCGCCGTGTAAATACAGATCTAACGTCGTCAGCAAAATAGCGTTTTCCGGATTATCTCTGAGAGAAGACAAAAACCTGTCGGGTTCCTTTGCCAGCGTGACCCAGCAAAAACTGAACTACTGTTCTTGAAAGCCGGCCGAGCTCCAGAACTGATCGCAAACATGAATGAAAAGAACACAAGGTTTGTTTTGATGGAGCGCCTCCAGCTACGTTCTTTTCATAATCTCACATCAGTCATTCGGGTATTTATGATCCGACCCTGTCAAAACAACTCCGTGGTTTCCCTGTTACATTAGACAGATTTCATTCTCTTCAAAGATTTGGTTTTAGTTTGACTCGTCGAGTCGGTAAAAGGTTTTTTCCTTTTAATTCACATGCTGAAAAAATAATGTACCTGCAAAATGGCACCTCTCGGGATTCAGGGGAAACATTTAGATGGTAGGGAATTAAATATAATATCCTTTCAAACTTAATCGAGGAATTTTATGCGCCCGAAAAAAAAAAGGGCATATAGAGATAGGGAGTCACCCTTTTCCGTCTGTTGGTACCAAAGAACGTTTGTCCACATCTTATAGAAAAAACCATCGATCCATCCAGGGGGGGTGGAGCCTATCCCAGCTGACAGCTGACCTTATTTTTTCATTTTTAAGCACATTTAAACTTGTGATGGTGACTTTGATGTTGTTGCTGTTTCTAGGCTATTCCGGCTCGTAGCCAGTCAGGGCAAGGGCGGGTTTTGTCTGGGAATGCTAGTCGCTGTAATCTCTGGTCAGTACAGTGGAACAGTCCAGTCAAGTCCATTTTACTTATACGGCGCCAAATCACAACAAATGTTTTTTCTGAAGGCACTTACCATAAAGATCAGGTCTAGAACCAACTCTTAATTCCACAGAGACCCAAGAATTCAATATGAGCAAGAACTTAGCGACTGTAGTGAGAAAAAACTGCCTTCTAACAGACAGAAACCGCAAGCAGGTCCTGAGTCTGGGTGAACGACCTTCTGCCTTGACCGGTTGGGTTGAGAGAGAGGGGGAGAGAGAGAGAGGGATATAGTGAGAGTAAGTGAAAGAGAAGAAGGAGAAAGTAATGATAGTGATGATAATAATAATAAAAATATGATCAGTGGGCATGGACCAGGCCCTGACTCTCTCTCTGACTCTCTCTCTCTCTCTCTCTCTCCCTCCCTCTCTCTCTCTCACTCTCTCTCTCTCTGACTCTCTCTCTCTCTCTCTCTCTCTCTCTCTCTCTGTCTCTCTCTCTCTCTCTCTCTCTGACTCTCTCTCTCTGACTCTCTCTCTCTCTCTGACTCTCTCTCTCTCTCTCTGACTCTCTGACTCTCTCTCTCTCTGACTCTCTCTGACTCTCTCTCTCTCTGACTCTCTCTCTCTCTCTCTCTCTGACTCTCTCTCTCTCATCACAACCAGTGCGGTTTGGCCCTGCTCCTTTTGGATAGCGCTCTGAGATAAACGTTGTTGTGATTCGGGACTTCGGCGATACGCGATCTTGTATTTACTTGCCTTTACTTGTATTTTAGGAGTGAGTTAAAACAAATGTGAGCCAAATTGGTAACAGGGATCAAACCACCACAAAAAAAAAGCACAGTTACGAAATAATGTTGCCTAACGAAACAGTAGGCGAGGTAAAAACTCAACTGACGCTACGTCTTCTTTGAAGACCACAGTTCCCCTCAGGGATGGCTGGAATGATGGTCACCTAAGGTGGTCTCGTTGCTGCCTCAGCTCGGAACCTATGCTAACATCAACATAGAGGGGTCTTACCTGAAAATGAAACCTGGGAGTCCTTACGTCTTTGGTTGAATGACCCTTCATCATTGCTTCTGAAATTAATTTGGCCATTCAAAACATAAAAGGACATTTCGTCACATTGTGGGGCCTTCAGCGACTAGCCACACCCCCAACCAGGGCTGTTAGTAGGTGGTTTGGTGGTAGGCCATAATTTGATGCAGATGAATCGAATCAAGGAGATCTGAATAAGTCATAATTTATTGTAATCATTTATTTTACTCACAAGAGGGGAACTTTTTCACGAAAAGCATTATTATGTTATTCAGACAAAACTTCACATTTAATTTCAGGCGATCAATCAGGGGGATTGCTTGTACAAAGCAGGGGATTGGGGGCTTTTGGGGATATACCTTTGCTATATCTGATGATATCTTTCTCATCAGTTTCTAGCAGTCTCCAATATCCTCTTGGAAAACTGGAGAAATGTTGGGCAAGCTCAGCCCACTCAAGTGGGGTTCCCTCGTTGGTCTGTACCACTCTGCTCCCGCCAGAGGGGTGCTCCCTCAACTTCACCCAACCATCTCAAGAAGATGAATGTTCAGTAGTTTTAGTAAAACGTCAAGATGAAAATCTATGATAAAATCACGCGAGGTAGCGAGATCGCGTGCGTTGCGTTTTGTTTCCGGTGCTACTTGTCGCACATATTACATCCTTTTCATAATGGAAGTACTTTTGCAGGTATTGGCATGGTGACAACCTACCGTTCGATGGTCCTGGAGGAATCCTGGCCCACGCCTTTTTCCCCAGGACCAGCAGACAGGGAGAGGTCCACTTTGACTATGACGAGCATTGGACAGTGGGCAACGATGTGGGTGAGTACATCCTGTTTTTGAAACCATTTTAAATCCAGGTTTGAAAGAAAATGTTTTTTCTTTCCAATTTGTGTCCATCATTATTTCCCCGAAAAGTTGGGGATGTTCTTGGATCGTCATTGCCGCCGCCGCCGCCGCGTCCGTTTGCACGATAACTCAAAAACTATTTCACAGATTCGTTTTCAAATTTTACACGCACATATAGACCTTAATGTGAGGAAGAACTGGATTGATTTTGGGGAAAGGTCGGTTGCATATTTCCAACACTAGGGGGAGATTTCTCTTTTTTTCCATTATTTATCACTTTGTTGATTTATCTATAGATGAATGAATGAATTGAATGAATTAATGTGTCAATCTTTTGCCCGAGCAGCTTCTCATAAAAATACTGAATATCCTTATCCCCGAAAAGTCTATATCACCGAAAAGTCAGGGGTTATTATGGGAGATTGCAAAACTGTCAGGCCATAATTTCTATTTTACTCTATTTAATCTGTTTTTCTTTCTTTCTTTTTTTTTTAAAACACAGTTTTCCGGCCATAACTCAAAAAATGTTTCGTGGATCATCTTTAAATTGTATGCCTGAATAGACGTAATATAGAATGTGAGGAAGAACTGGGTTGATTTTGTGAAAGCTTGGTTGTATAGTTCTGACACTAGGGGGAGCTTTATCTCCAAAGGTTTTCGGGCCATAATTTTGCCACGGTTGGTCGTATTTATTCCAAATTAGGTGCATGTCAATCGACTGGAGGTAATCTATCTGGTAGGTTTCGTGTTTTACTCTAGGAGTTCATATTTTGCTCTCTTTGTGGAGTTTTTTTCTTTATTTTTTACAGAAATGACTGTGGACATGACTTCACAGATACTTTTAGGGGCTCAATCCCCTGTAAAATGCAGGAGATTGGAGTATTACCCCCTTTGCTGTCTTTGGACGCCAGCAGAGACCTAGTCTGATTCCGATCCTTTATTCTTCGCTGTCCCGTTCAGGCACCGATCTCCTACAAGTGGCGGCCCATGAGTTCGGCCACGTCCTCGGCCTGCAGCACTCCCTGGAGCCGGACGCTGTGATGAATCCGTTCTACAGCGACTCCTACCCCCTGAAGCTGAGTGAGGACGACAAGAGGGGCATCCAGTCCCTCTACGGCCCCGCTCCCTACGCATCGCCCGAGATAACGGAGACCAATGAGATAGACATGGGAATGGTGAGACAGTTAGACAGGAAATAGATCTGAAATCAAATGGACCTCAAAAAATCTTGGAAAGTTGCACGTTATCTCCAACACACTCAAATGTCCCGGTTCTGACTGTCGTGTCCAGCCGGACGCCTGCAGAACAAACTTCGACGCCGTGTCCATGATCAGAGGCGAGCTGTTCTTCTTTAAGTCCCGGTACGTTTGGCGCATCCGGGATCGGCATCTACAGTCCGGCTATCCGGCGTTGGCGTCACGTCACTGGAGAGGCATCCCCGACCACATCGACGCTGCGTACGAAGACAAGTCCGGTAACATCTGGTTCTTCCAAGGTTGGTAATCAAGAGCAGACATGAACTCTTGGCTTTAATGTCCTCTGCTCCTCCTAGCGGTGGTCTGTGGTTTTTCCAGCCGGGCATTCATAGCTATACTCCCGCTATTAACTGACTCTACAGATAATTAAATGGTTGAAATGGTTCAAACCAGGTTCAATATCGTCAAACGACCACCAGGAAAACAAAAATGCCATCCAATGTAAATAGGATTCAACAGCGTTTCCCGTGGACTTTAAATACATGCTACCAAATATGCTGTTAGCGCCACAACACCAGCAACCATCTACAGCCAGCTATGATCAACAGCTATTTAAGATACTTAAACATTAGACTCACCAAAGCTGTTCCTCACCTGAAGAGAAAGTCTACCCTCCTTTGTTTCTGTAAAAAAAAATTGTCCAATAACACGGTTATAGAGGTTGTGTTTCAGTTCTCTTATAAGTTCCTTTTCCTTCGGCATGGAGGTCCTATTTCTCCGGGTGCCGCTTGCTGTCACCAGTGGAGCACCTGAGTCCAGTTAGGGCGTCCTACATGTGGCGTAATTATTGTCCATCACAAACATGTGATGATATTTCGATTAGCCGTGGTAGCTTCGCTTAACGTCCGGGTCGTGCAGTCATGTGACTTTAAAACTTAACTCTACGTCGCGAAAAACAACAAATAAAGTTGATACTGAGTCTGACATGCAAAGAACCCAAAGCTACAGTAAACAAGGTGTTTTATATCTGCCGAAGAAAACTTTTAACCACCATCGACGGTCAGAACTTTACAAACAAACGATATCAAAATGGTTTTTCAGCAGGTATAATGCGCCTCGTTTACTGTCTCTTTGGGTTCTGTTTAATGCTAGGGTGAGCATAAACTTTATTTGTTGTTTTTGCATGACCCGGAAGTTAAGCGAAAATATCATGAAATGTTTTGTGTATTATATCTGTTTTATTCACTAAATGAAGCCATAAAATAAGCGCGTCCGAGGTTGCATCACTTTTAAGTGTCCTTCGTAAACACTTTCGTGGTCTTGTGGTTTCTGCGGTGGCATTTGTTGACAACTTGACGGTTGCATAATGCTAATGTTTGTGGGATCTGAAACATGATCCGATTAGTGACTTTATTAGAAGTTCTGTGATCTACACATTAACAGAGTGGTAAAAGAGATAACCGAGTGTGCAAGGAGATAGTCCTCCGAACTGAAACTTTGCAACATCTTCATTTAGCGAATGTGGGGCAGGTTACCGACTTTTAGCTTGTGTCGCGCAATCGTTGCCTCTTGCTTTGAGACAAATATCATCTACGAAATGAAGAATATTGCAGAATCAAGACGGCCGACCCGACAATTCTTGTGGTCAAGACAGCGAGATTCTGATCTGGCTCTTATTTCACCCTTTTAACCTGGACAGGAGACAGCTACTGGGTGTTTGATGCTGAGAGGAAGATTACTGGACCTGCTTCAGTCCGGCAGCTGGGTCTCCCGGTGACGGATATCCAAGCCGCTCTGAAGTGGGAGGAGGACCAAACGGAGAAGGTTTACCTGGTCAAGTCGGCTCTTTACTGGCCCTTCAGTCCTCAGGAGAATCGGGTTGATGATCCTCGCAGCATGTACGAGTGGGAAGGAGTGCCCAGTGTTATTGACGCGGCCTTTCGAGACAAATATGGTGAGAACCTCGAATCACAGGCTTTTAATGGCTCCAAAATCCAAACTGAACCTTCCTCACATAAGCTCATCAACGTATCACCTGGACCTGGACTGGACCCCGACTGTTTTCACTTGAATTTGTACACAATACTTTGGTCCTATAACTTTCTTTAGACTAATTCGTACACCATCTACGTTAGCTGGCGCCGGTGAGTTTGAAAACTGGGCATGACGGAGAGAATTTTCCTTCATTTTTAGCTCTTGTGCGAAAGAACCAAAAACGGTTCCTTTGCCCAAGAACCGTTTTTGGCAATTTAGAAAGTAGCAAATCACTAAAAATGTGGGGTTTTTGCTGAGTCAGGTCTTACATCGGAATTTTCCCCGAAAGTGACTTTTTCCCCCTCTCTTGTCTGACAGGATGCGTACATTTCCTGAGCGGACCACACTACTGGAAGTTTGACCCCGTGGAGTTGAAGATGTTGGAAGGCTACCCTCGCAGCATCGGCATGGACTTTTTTGGCTGTGCTCCATTCCTGTCTTAATAACTTTATAGCCGACTAATTATTCAGACTCTAAAAACTCAAGAGGCTGTTCCGGTATCATATTTACAAAAAAAAAGAAAAGAAAAAAAAGAAAAGAGCCTGACGATGACTCAAAACTCACGTGCCAACAAACTCATTGACGGATTCATTTTTCAGAATATTTATATATGTTTTGGGGGTTTTTTCAACTGTGAGAGTACATGTTGTAGTATCAGTTAGTATTTGCTTACATTGTCCAGTGTCACAAATGATTTTCGTCAAACTTTGGATGAAAACACGCATCCGGAAAAAGGGCATCTTGTTGGTTGGTGAAATCCCGACAAAGCTCTGCCGACCCCCAAATTCTGAGTTTTGGGTCTTTAGTCCCATAACTCAGAATTTGTCCAGGTTTAAAGAGCGGGTTTACTCTCCATCTTGAATAACCACAACTTCAGCATTGACCCTGGGGCGACCTTGATGGCACGAACGTCTTCAGTGATGAAGCAGGGCTCGTCTTCGCTCAAAGAACAACTCCAACCAACTTAAGTTTTCCAAAGTTTGTTTTGATGGCAGTAAGTCGTTCAGATTTCAACCACAGACCGTTTACCTCTACTGACTTTACAAAGCAAGCAAATAACGGGACTTGGTGACGCAACTAATAATGAGGAGCAACTTTTAGAAAATGCATTGTAAAAAATAAAACAGTAATAGTAACCGGTGGAAATATTTCCACCCGTGAAGAAGATCCGCCCCCTTCTTTGTCAAGCTAACGTACAAAAAGCACTCAGCTGATTAAACACTAACACAAACTTGTTTTTTGAACGTTATCTTCCATTGATTCAAAGAATTAACCCCTAAATTTGACACACTGCACCTTGAAATCAAGCAGACGGCGACACAAAGTGATGTTTTTGGTGAATCTGAGGGACTTTCGGAGTCTTTCCTGTCCGAAACAAGATGATGTCTTTGAATAAGTGTGGTGCTATTTAAGGTTTCTGTAGACAAGATACCTCAAATGATGTGTATTAAAAAACAAAAAATTTTCTTTTCACTATTCACTGTTCACTTCCTGGGGCCGCACAACGTTCCTCGTTACGCTTAGTCTCCGATGTCGGATTACGACTCCGACATCGTCAGAAAGCCGAGGCCACAGCAGTCCCTATTATATTTTGCTGACAGTACACTCTAAAAAAACCGCTGGGTTAAAAATAACCAGATTTGGGTTAGTTTGGTAACCCAGTGCTAGCTCGACCGCGGGTTATAAAGGAAGCATCTTACGTTGTTTTCAACTCAAGAATTGGTCAAAATGACCATGTTATCGCGTTAAAACAACCATTATGTGGCCTATAATACACCCCAATTATGAGGTATTAGTATGACATGGCCACAAGTTAAAATTAAAGTCTTTTTTTCATCATCATTGTGCATAGTTGCGTTAGTGAGCAGGCTAGCTTGTTGGCACACCGTTGTTAGCTTGTTATGTTTAGCAGAAAAAGGCCAAAGATTAGCTGAACAGCTTACCTATATTGACATCATACGACTATGAATTTAAAACTGTAGTTAACAATAGCACATGCGAGCTAGCTTAACATTAGCCGGCTTGTGTGAACTGAGATCAATAATAGCGTCAGCTAACATCCTTTTAAGGTCAATCAGGCTGTAGAAAACATTAATATTTGATATATTAAACTAATGTATCATCAATATCTTGTAGGTCACGGTTTAAGCGTTTCCTGAATGCTAACGCAAAAGGATGAAGATAAAGCCAAGTTAGCACTGAGCCACTTTTAGCCCAGTGTTAGCTCAAACCAACCCGACCTATTACCCAGCAGCACCAACCCAGCATCGGGGTTATTAACATAACCCAGAGTTGTTTCTTTTTTAAGTGTATAATGTGGTTCTAACAGGAATATTGTCATTTGTTCATTTGTGTTCAAGGTGTTGCTATTTTCTAATCAGTGCAGGTCGCTGAATATTATCGTACCGCGTCACGACCTGTGAAACACAGGCTGGTGCGTCCAGTGGAGTTTGGTACCAGGTCTGATTTGAAACGCTGTCCACGGGTTCTGTTCACTGTTGTATCTCATGATGTACTGATCCACTGATGTATGCCTTTCACTCAATATATATCTATATATATATAGAGATATATATATATATTTGTGAATAAATATATACATTTTTTTACTATGAATGTTTTCTAAATTCTTCAAGGAATATTTCCAGTTTAGCCATTAGATTATAACCACTGACAGGTGAAGTCAGACTAGCACTGATTTTTTTGTTACCATGGTTACCTGCCAGTGGTTGGGATATATTATCTGGTTACCATGGTTACCTGCCAGTGGGTGGGATATATTACCTGGTTACCATGGTTACCTGTCAGTGGTTGGGATATATTACCTTGTTACCATGGTTACCTGTCAGTGGTTGGGATATATTTCCTGGTTACCATGGTTACCTGCCAGTGGTTGGGACATATTACCTGGTTACCATGGTCACCTGTCAGTGGGTGGGATATATTACCTTGTTACCATGGTTACCTGTCAGTGGTTGGGATATATTTCCTGGTTACCATGGTTACCTGCCAGTGGTTGGAACATATTACCTGGTTACCATGGTCACCTGTCAGTGGGTGGGATATATTACCTGGTTACCTGCCAGTGGTTGGGATATATTATCTGGTTACCATGGTTACCTGCCAGTGGGTGGGATATATTACCTTGTTACCATGGTTACCTGCCAGTGGGTGGGATATATTACCTGGTTACCATGGTTACCTGTCAGTGGGTGGAATATATTACCTGGTTACCATGGTTACCTGTCAGTGGGTGGGATATATTACCTGGCTACAATGGTTACCTGTCAGTGGGTGGGATATATTATCTGGTTACCTATCAGTGGTTGGGATATATTACCTGGTTACCTGTCAGTTACCTGTCAGTGGGTGGGATATATTACCTGGTTACCTGTCAGTTACCTGTCAGTGGGTGGGATATATTACCTTGTTACCATGGTTACCTGTCATTGGGTGGGATATATTACCTGGTTACCTGTCAGTTACCTGCCAGTGGGTGGGATATATTACCTGGTTACCTGTCAGTTACCTGCCAGTGGGTGGGATATATTACCTGGTTACCATGGTTACCTGTCAGTGGGTGGGATACATTATCTGGTTACCTGTCAGTGGGTGGGATATATTAACTGGTTTCCAGGAAAAATGGTCAATCATCAGGATCAGAGCGACTTTAAAAAGGATGGAACTGATAGCTGGATGATTGGGTCAGAACATCTACCAAACTGTAGGTCTTGTTGGGTGGTCCTGGTCCGCAGTGGTTAGAACCTACCAAAGTGGTCTAAGGAAGCACAACCTTTTATGTCTCATTGATGTACAAAGTGACCTCTGACCCCTCTTTACTGAACCATAGTGCCTCAAATAGTTACCCAGAAACAGAACTGGACCCCGCAGCAGTGGAAGAAGGTGGTCTGGTCCGATGAATGACGTTTTCTTTTACATCACGTGGACAGATGGACAGATTTTTAATAATAAGTCCAAAATTAAAGGTTCCTTTAAGTACACGAGGAAAGTATTTATGATATTCGTGATCAAAAACGCGTGTTTGCACCAAATATTGAAAATCAGTGTCACATTCAGCCTGAAAAACACACGGATTCCATATTTTTGGTTTCGACCACAGCAAGTGATTTTAGGTTTCCTGTTAAAAAGGTTTATGGATGCGACGCAGCAACGCAGGGTTGACGCCACCGGCTCCTCCCACAGGACACAGGTGAAGAGATGTTGTGAGGTGAAAAGGAGAGGTGTTCAGGAAGTTTTTGCGGTTTGTGTCCAATTCCTCGCCGTAATTCAGTCACAACCCCTGATTTAGACGGTTTTCACCCACGCAGCTTCTGGGTTCTGATTTACGACGCCACCTAAGATGCTTAAAGGTGGATCAAAGGTGTTCTGGAACCAAAAAAGTCTTTATTTTCTTTTTTATTTCCCATTTAATGACAGATCGTGGGAATTCGACGCACTCCGGGTGATAAAACATCTAAGGGCTGAGCTCTCCTCACATGTGGGGATTCTGGGGGTCCAAACCGCCGTGTAAAACAACGCAGACATTTTCTTCGTCTCCATAAATCCTGGAGAAGGAGACACAGGTATTCGCTGCGCATTTATGTCGACGGCACCGCAGGAAAAATGTTCCGTCTGCAGTTTGAAGAGCAGGAACTCCCCCTGAGGGTCACCAGGTCCGCACACGCTCACACGGAACCCAAAGCTGTTTATCCTCCTCCTCCTCCTCTTCCACCTCTTCCCCTCCCCGTACAATGAAGGTATCGGTTTAGCTGTTGGCAGGCCGCTGATAGAGTTACGCAGCAGGAACCAGGAGAAACCTGAGAAGTGTGGGATTTAAAAAACTCTCATACAAACTAGACGGAACACCGAGATTCATCAGTCACGACGCCATCACGCACAATCAGCCTCAAACGTTAACAGGTTAAAAGCTTTATCGTCTGCTTATACGCTGATTGACCATAATATTATAACCACCTGCATAATATCGTGAAGGTTCTGAAAAGAATGGCGCATTATAAGTCAAGTGGTTTTAATGTTATGGCTGACAGCATCAACTTTTTTTTCTTCACTTTTTGTCGTCTGATTATGTTCTACGTGATTCAATGAGCCTTGGACACCCGTGACCCTGGTAGTCCTTCCTTAGACCACCATAGCAGGTTCTAACCACTGCAAGCCCTGCAGAAGTTCTGACCCGGTCACCCAGCCGTCACTATCCGTGGTCCTTGTCGAAGCTGCTCAGATCCTTTGACGTGTCCATTTTTACCAACACATCATCCTGAGGACAAAACCTTGTGAACTTGCTGCCTAGTAAGTCCCGCCCACTGGCAGGTAACCATGGTAACCAGATCATCAGCGTGAACTTCAGCAGTCAGTTTTTTTTTTGTAATAAACCGATTTTATTATTAGTCGATAAGTCCGGTTGAATTCTCACGTTTGTCAATAACTTAGAATATCGTTAAAAAGTTCATTTATTTCAGTAATTCAATCTAAAAAGTGAAACTTGTAAATATTGTGGATTAATTACAAACAACGTTAAATATTTTCAAGCCTTTATTTCTTTTAATCTTGATGATTATGACTTACAGCTCATGAAAACCCAAAAGTCAGTGTCTCAGAAAAATTGGAATATTTTCTTAAGACCAGCAAAAAATAAAAATAACAAAAAGGATTTTTAATAGAGAAATGTATGAAATGTATTAAAAAGTATGTTTTTGGCATGAATCACTGCATCAATGCGGTTTTAGTGGAATATAATAATGTCAGGACAGAATAATTAGTATTTTTGTGCGTTTAATCACAGACGGACGACGTCAATAAATGATCTTAAATCTTACTGGTCTACAGTTACCGAGGTTACGCAAATACACCCGACAGTCGTGGGAGTAAGGTGGAGAAGGAGGTGTGGTTCCACGCCCAGGTGGAGGACCACAGATCAGATGTTTGCTTTGAGGGTGCTGACGGAGAAGTAGAGAGAAGGTGGAGAAGGAGTTGACCAGGGAGGAATTGTGGGATTGCATGAGGAGGTCTGGAGTGACAGAAGTATGTTAGAGTGACAGGTGAACAGGATATGCGTGAGAGCAGTGAGGTGTGCAGTGATGGTTCAAGGTGGAGGTGGGACTGCATCAAGGATGGGCTCTGAGCCCCTTCGTGTTCGCTGTGGTGATGGACAGGCTGACAGAGGAGGACAGACAGGAGTCTCCTGCCGTGTGTCGGTGTGTAATTATCCTGGAGGTTCTGGATACAAACGTTTCATCATTATTTATAAAAGAAGGTTCTTCAAAAGAAGGATCCACAGATTTAAGAGAATAAAAACATAAACAGGAGTTTTTTCTTTAGTGTTACTTTTAATATAAAAACCAGAGTCCACTAAAAAGCAATTTTCTTTTTACAAAAGACAACAAAAAGCACATTCAGTAACTTCAAGACACCGGTGGTTCTTCTCCGTCAACAGCGCTGATCCAGTCGGGCTGACGCCGAATGGGTCTCGGTGGATCGGGAGTAACAGAACCAGCGCCGGAACCGAATATCATCTACTTCTGGTGGAGCATGCACGTCAACACTGGTGCTGATCGGAGAGCGCCGCCGACCCAAACTGAAAGGCTGCAAACACTTTGACGGATCAGAACCAACCTCGGACTCATCGTGGTGTGAAGTAGGAACCAGAACTCTTCAGTAAATGTCGTGTAACGTAGTGTTCCACTTTGAAATGTCTCTCTCTGATGGATCCTTCAAATCATCATCATTTAAAACCGCACATTTTTCCCCGGAGGCGCCGTTTCTTCCTCTTCACCAGCCGTCAGAACCGTCAGAACCTTGTACTCCACCTCTTGACCATGGTCCTGATTGAGATTTGATCTCCAATCCCAGTTACAACAGAATAATTGTTGACATGTACATAAAACAGGAAAAAACACCCGACATAACTTCACAGATCTCGTGGAGCGCGTCCAACACGATGGACTGTTCCCTCCTGATGATGTCATCCCGCTGGTTTCCTGATTGGAGGACCAATAAACATGAAAGAAATCGGACAAATCTCCGTCTCACACAACATTCTGGTTGATCAGTTACCGAAAGGTAACGATTGGTGACAATCTGGAGGGACATCAGGCCAAAGTTCAAGGTGAAGGAAATATCTGGTGACCATTTTCCTAACATCAGAGGACAGCTAATGTTAGCATTCAAACGCTTCCTCGCTTATGTTAGCATTCAAACGGTTCCTGGCTAATGTTAGCGTTCTAACGCTTCCTGGCTAATGTTAGCATTCAAACGCTTCCTCGCTTATGTTAGCATTCAAACGGTTCCTGGCTTATGTTAGCATTCAAATGGTTCCTGGCTAATGTTAGCGTTCAAACGCTTCCTAGCTCATGTTAGCATTGAGAAGAAGAGGAGGTGAGAGGAAAGGTGTGTATTCACTTAGTAACATGACCTCAGGTCAGACGCTTGATTCCATCCAGAGTGATTCCCCGCCATCAGCGGGATTCTAGTTTAAATGATCAGAACCGGGATGCTTGTGTGGACGTAATGGAGGAAGGTGTCATTATTACTGGACCATAACGAGAGAATCTCTGACAAACACCGGGTCCAGGACCAGAATCCTCCATTGATGGACAGGAAGTGTACGTCCGGACTAAATTGAGTCGTCAGGGCCCAGATTATTGGAGTACGATCTAAAAGGCCCAAAGGCGGTCCAGATGACTGTGACGGTACAAACTAACCATCCGCATGTGTAGCAGATGAACCTCCTCGTTGGATTTCAGCTTCTGCGGCGGCGACCCGAGTGAAACCCGATGACCCAGGGGAACGGCGGGACGTGTGTTCATGTTGAATGACCACGAGAGAGAGAGCAGTCATGCCGACAGGAATGTCCAGACGCTTAGTTCGATGCTTTGAGTGTGTGTGTGTGTGTGTGTGTGTGTGCGTGTGTGTTCAGGTCCAGAGTCTCCAGCGGACGCACCGTCTCTCTCTACCAGGACGGCGCCGTGTTGGCCAGTCGTCTCATACGTCTAGAAGGAAACAAACAAACACATTTTATCATGATGATACCAGCTCTTGATAAACAAACGCGTAACGCGTGTGTGTGTGTGTGTGTGTGCGTGTGTGTGTGTGTGTGTGTGTGTGTGTGTGTGTGTGTGTGTGTGTGTGTGTTGGGTTGCGTTCCAGGGAGAATAATAAAACAAGTCGGCGCTGTGACGAAGGACCACGTCAGCAGGCGGGTCTTATGGACCAGCAGCATGTCAGTGACGACACGGCGCCCTCTGCTTGAGGAAGAAGGCAGCTACAAGTCAGTCTGTGAGAGGGTTCTGTTGGTAGGGAACCGCTACAGTGGACTGGACCGGTGTATACACTATCAGCCATAACATTGTAACCACCTGCCAAACATTGTGTCGGTACCAAAACGGATTTGACTCGTCGTGTCATGGATTCTACCGGACCTCCGAAGGCGTCCGGTAGAAGGACGCTTTCAGGACGCTTTAAGTCCTGGAAGAGATGAGACCGGTATGGATCAGACTTGTATTTCCAGCACAACCCACAGATGCCTGACGGGAATTTGGAGTCCAAGTCAACGCCATGAACAGAACCTGGTCTTCTGCGATGTTTTAGCAGGAGCTACGTGTCAAAGTGAGGTCCAGATGAATAGCAGGATCCAAGGTTTCCCAGCAGAACAAGGTGCAAAGCGTCACACTGTCTTCCCCGGCTTGCCTTCTTCCCATAATGCATCTGGGTATCATTTATTCTTCAGGTAAGAGATGCAGGTGAACCCGGCTGCTCATAGGATGTCGAAGAAAATGTGATTTGTCAGACCGGGCCACCTTCTGTCTTGGCTCCGTGGCCCACTCCTGGTGCCGAGATGTCCAGCATCAACTTTTTCAGCAATGTGTCAATCAAAATGGGTCGACCTTCGCCCCCCATGAACATGAATGAGTTCTGCTCACCCAAAACACTAGGTAGCAACCTCTGCCGCAGGGAAACCCAACAAGACCTGCGGTTCTGGAGATGCGCTGACCCAGTCGTCTGGCCATCACTAGTTCGTCCTCGTCAAAGTCTTTCGGCTCTTTACACTCGACCATTGTTCTGCCTCCATCGCTTCATTTTCAGGACAAACGCGTAACCATGGCGACGAGATAATCAATGCTAGTCACGTCACCCTTCAGTGGTTATAATGTTACGGCTGATGGTCGTTCGAGCTGAAACAGGTCCACGGGACCCAGAGAAGTCAACAGTCTTTAAAAGTCAAACACAAAGCTATTTTTACGTCTACCGTAAAAAGCTATTTTATACGCAAACACAGAATTCTGCTGATTCAGCAGAATTCTGTGTTTGCGGTACGAACTTAACGAGAAAGTCTGCCAGCGTTTAATCGGTGAACTCTCCAAAGGTCGCCGCCGATCAAACCACCACCAATAAACTCGGTATAAAAAATACCGACGTTCATTCCTCCTAACGTCAATCACTGAATCCATCTCACCTCGTGTTCCTGTCCTGGTCTCGGATCTTCTTCTCCATTTCGGCGTCCGTGAGGGTCTCCAGCAGGGGGCACCACTGGTCGGCGTCACCTGTGTTGCGGATGGCGATCTCCACCGTGGGGAGTGGATTCTCACTGAGGGGCGACAAGCGTCCGGTCACACAAAGGGTCAACGTAGACCGTAGAGCAGAAACTAAATACTCTACAACACGCTGAGCGACGTCAGACGGTTTCACTTCCACCCAAACCCAAACCCAAACCCCGCGGCTTCTAGGTACCTGAAGGCGTAGGTCCTCTGGTGCCAGCTGAGCTGACCGCGGATGCTGTATGCGATGGTGGTGACAAACTCTCCTCCTAAGCCCAGCTCGGAACACAGCTTCAGCGCAAACGACTCGGGAGAGTTCTCCCGCTCCGACATGTCCCACTCAAACTGGTCCACCAGAGAGATGTTCCCCACGTGGATGTTCAGCTGAGGAACCACAGAAACGCCGTTACTCTCCAGCCTGACGGCGCTGATGTGGCTTTGATTCCATATATACTTAATTATTTTATTTATTTATTTTTATTTAAGTTTTTTTTAAGTTTTTTTTTTTTAAGGACACCAACAAACTTTTATTTTGGGATATTTTCAGATTGTGTTTATTTTTGAACTGTAAAAACATTCTTGGAAGAACATTTTCATTTCTCTCCATTGAAGAGACATTAGATATATTTTGAATATTTAATTTGGGACTTTTGTTATTGAGATTCTACTATTACCAAGATCTATATAAATGTTTCTTTGATTACTAAAGTCTGTGTTTGCGTCCAAACACCTTAAAATACCTCATTGGTGATAAGTCTTTTAGAAGTTTCTGATGTGGAAATATAAGACATGAGGGTTACAAATGACTAGAAAACTAAAATAATTACACTTCCAAATGGAAATAATTAATTGCATGTTTCTGTAAATAGTGAATAAAAACCCACTTTCACGTCTTCCAGTTTTAAACTTCACAACGGGACTAATCATCATGTGATTAATGATCTAGGGCAGGGGTCGGCAACCCGCGGCTCCGGAGCCGCATGCGGCTCTTTAGCGCCGCCCCAGTGGCTCCCTGGAGCTTTTTCAAAAATATGAAAATGGAAAAAGATGATGTGAATATATTTTTTGTTTTAATATAATTTATTATCCAATGCTGTAAAAATGTGTATAATTAATATTTAATTTCAACATTTCTGTCAACGAAGATTTACGTCATAGCCTGCGACACACGTTTCTTTCAGCTCGGCGTAGTGCCAGACAGGTGGCTGTTGCAAACAAACCGGCGGGTGTGTCACGTGCCATGGATCCCAAAGGGAAAAAGAGAAAGATAGCTGAGGAGAACAGAGGATTCCACCGTTCTTGGACTGAATAATTTCCTTTCATTGCCAATGCGGAAGGATTGCCTGCATGTTTGCTTTGTAATGAGAAGCTGTCAAATAACAAAAAGAGTAACGTGGAAAGACATTTCCAGGGGAGGCATGCTACATTTGCAGCCGAGTACCCAGTTGGGAGTGAGAGAAAAAGTGCGATTGCATTACTTCTGGAGAAATTAGAGGAGCGCAAAGATAGATTTAAGAAGTGGATTGCATCTCCAAACTCCACTACTGCTGCTAGTTTTGTTGCAACCCGGGAGATAATAAAGCGTAACTGGAAGATACCGAGTGGCTGGAAAAACTGCACTTTATGCTGGATATGACAAGTCACCTAAACACGCTGAATAAAAGTCTCCAGGGGAAACACTGCACTGCAAATGCTGGAAGCTGTTTTGTCATTCGAGCGCAAGCTGACTGTATTCGCCAGAGATGTACAGCGAGGCTCGCTCTCTCACTTCCCCTCCCTGAGAGAGTTCAAAGAAGCCCATCACGATCACACACTCAACGGTGATTATTTACAAGGTGCGATCGTTGATGTGCAAACTGCATTTGGGGGCAGATTTAGCGAGTTCCGAAAGGAAAAAATGACACTACCCTTCCCGGTCACACCCCTGGAGATTGACCCGTCCTTGTTGAACACATTCCCAGGAGTAAATCAAGCAGATATTCTCAAACATGAACCACATAAAATCCAAATACCGCACCCGCCTCACAGATGAGAGCTTGCAGTCCTGCGTGAAGATTAAAGTTACATCTTACATGCCCGATGTTGAGAAGCAGAAGTCACATTAAACGGGTAAGAACACAATCCTGTCATAGGCACATATTTAGTAACAAAGTGGCTGTTTTTATAAAGTGATTTCTGATTTTTGTCAGTATA
>VRLP01007749.1:0-20111 GCA_009660295.1 Lophius piscatorius | reverse complement strand
ATGGAGCTGCTCTCCTCTGTTTCACACTCTTCTTTTTTAGGGGGGCGATAGTGTCCAGAGTTCATCTCAGTGAGTTTACAGCCCTATCCACGAAATAATCAATCTGCCCAGGACTGACGCTAGAGTCAGATTCTTTTAAGTTGAGACATGCAACTGAATTCAGGGCTGATGGAATAGATTCTTTAAATGTTATTACAGCTTCTTCAGATATATTTCTAGCCTAGAAAGATTTTTCTATTGGCGAGTGATTTAACATTGTAAATTCAAAAGTTATCAGAAAGTGGTCTGATAGCAGAGGATTCTGTAGATGAACTACTAGTTTTTCAATATCAATGCTGTAAGTCAGGACTAAATCCAAAGTGTGATTAAAACAGTCAGTGGGTTCATTAACACACTGACTGAAACCAACACAGTCTAATATTAAGTTAAACGTGGCACCGAGACTATCGCTGTCTTTATCTATGTGAATGTTAAAGTCCCCTAGTATGATTATTTTATCTGTCTTAAGGACTGGGTTTGATAGAAAATCAGAGAACTCGTTTAAAAACTCGGAGTATGGGCCAGGAGCTGATACACTATGACAAATAAGAATGGAGGTTGATGCTTCCAGGTTGGGTTTGTAAGACTGAGAGTCAGGCTTTCAAATGAGTCAGTCAGGTTTGGGTTTAGGATTTATTGGTAAACTGGAGTTAACTGATGACCTCACAGACTGATGACCTCACAGACTGATGACCTCACAGACTGATGACCTCACAGACTGAGTACTGGTACCTAGGAGCCAACTTCCTGTGTGGTCTACTGATGTGATGATGTGGTTGAACAGGGCTGGTGGTGATCAGGTCTGAGTGGGTCCATTCCAACTGGAACCAGTTCTTCATGTAGTTTGGTAGTTTTTAGGATTTAGTCTTAAGGGGCGGAGCCTCATTTAGATTAGCTTCTCCGTCTCTTTGGTCTGTTTCCTTTAGGGGTCTTCACAGCAGATGATCTGTTTCCATCTCCCCGTCTCCTCTGCCTCTTCCTCTGTCACACCAACCAACTGCATGTCCTCTCTCCCCACATCCACAAACCTCCTCTTTGCTCCTCCCCTTCTTCTCCTGCCTGCAGCTCCATCTCCAGCATCCTTCTACCAGTAGACCCACTATCCCTCCTCTTCACGGGTCAGAACCATCTCAGTCTGTCCTCTCTGACTTTGTCTCCAGGAGGTCTCACCTGGACTGTCCCTCTGATGTCTCCTTTCTAATCCTGTCCTTCCTCCTCACTCCCAGAGAACATCTGAACGTCTTCAGCTCTACCTCCCGTCTTCTGGTCAGAACCACTGTCTGTAGACGGTCTATCAGAACTTCTCTCACCACCATCTTGAAGGTATTGATGTAGAAATATGTGTAATAGTTTGTTGGAGCAGTTTCACTCTCTGCTCAGCTCTGACCTGATCACTTCTGCTTCTGTCCACTTCTCCACCTCTAATGGACGGATGTCAGGATGGAGGCCAAACCCAACAAACCTGTGTCTCCTAAGGCTGGGAAGAAGTTCAATCAGAAAGGAAAAGGTGAGCCTTCTGCACCATCACTCACTCCACCTGTCCCGCCTTCAGTCAGAAACGTGTCAGGCAGCTTTTACAGCGTTTGGTCCAATTAAGGGAGAACGTGTCCCAGCGTTCGGAGACGTGGCGAGACCCTGGGGGTGACGACTGGGAACAAAGTCCACTAGGACCGCCAGAATCGTGACGCCGTTGTCTAGTATATGTACAGTGGAAGTACTTTGTGTATATATAGTCAGACTCGGCTCCGTCTCAAATATGCGGAATGAATCCGAAACTTAAGATTGACCGTTTGAAGCTCCGCTGCTGTTGGTTGATGATGTCATCCGCTCTCTTGTTCTGGTGTGAGCGAAGATTGACAGGACCTCTGAGCGCCATCAGACTCTGTCATGAGGAGCTAAACTCAAATCAGCATCAGTTCATCCAGAGGCTAAACCAAACACCTGACCGCTGCGGGCACATTTGCGTTAAAAGCCGAATCGATAAGAAGGGGGCCGTACCAGAACCGGGAACCATCAGCTCCACCCAGTTCACTGAACCACAGCAGCCACGGGCCCATGGAGACGTTTCGGGCTCAGGGCGACCCGCAGATCCTTAAAACGTTTAAATGTATTTGTTGATTTGGAAGATGTACAAATGTCTTCAAACGCCTGAAACAGGAGGTGGACGTTTTCTAGTTCGTCTGGGACAGGATGGAGGAGGGACTGTCCTTTGGGCAAACATGAGCCTTCAGGCAACATCCTGCTCCAACCTGAAGCACGCCGTGTTCTGCTGTGGTTGATAACGGCGCCGCGGTGGCCCACAGTTTAATGGAAGAGGATCGATTTTAGATAGAAGATGAAGGCGCCTGGACTCATCATCACATCATAATTAATTCACTTGAACTGAATGTCTTTATCCTTCATTAGTCGCACACAGAACAACATAGTTAGAGGGTGCAGTGGGCGGAGCCTTTGAAGCGCCTGTTGGGTTGACCCGCTGAGACTCGAACCGGTTCACAGGTGAAGCTTGTGGCGGTGCTTTAACGACCGGACGGTGGTTGTATGATACGTAGAGGGCGATCAGGTGACATGTTTACAGTCTCACCTGGTTCCATACCTGCTTGATGACCCAGAAGACCATCATGACCACCGTGTCCCTAACCACGCCCACCCAAACCCAGCGACAGGGGTCAGCTGCCCTCTTAAAACCCAACGACACCATGTATGTGGAGGTTAAGTCCCGGACCCCCACCAGGCTGGTAGGACTAGGGTAGCCTCTAGGATGAACGTCTTTAAGTCCACTCAGAGGTCCAGGTTGAAGTAGGAGGAGATCCATCATGTCAGGTGCCCCGATCAATCGATGGATGCACTTCTGGTCATTATTCCATCATGGTTTTTATTAAACTCTGGGAGAAGAAACGCTCACGCCTGGAGATGTCTGAGGAACGAGGGAAGGTTTGTCACCGGACCTTCTGCTCTGTCCAGATTCTCTAGGGACCAAACTTGGTGGAAGAACAGGCGGTAAGAAGGCCTTCAAGCCCTTCAGCAGCACAGAGAAGAAGAGGCAGCTGGGGAGAGGAGGAGGAGGAGGAGGAGGAGGAGGAGGAAGGACGCAAAACAAATTCACTTCCTCCAAAGCTGGGACCTGGCCACAGAAGAGGAAGACACCTTTCAAAGGGAAGAAAGGAGAGGAAGGTGAGAAACTATAACTGCGGCCGAAATCCTGACCCAGATTGAAAAGTGAATACTGGTGGAGCCGCTCTCCTCAGATCCATCTTCTCAGGGTCGTGTGTGTGCGTGTGTGTGTGTGTCTGTGTGTGTGTGTGTGTGTGTGTCTGTGTGTGTGTCTGTGTGTGTGTGTAGCTCCCACAGCCAAGAAAATTAAGAAAGGTGAATTCAAGCCAACGGAGAAAAGCGAGGAGGAGCCCAGTTTGAACCGGCAGCAGAAGAAGAAGGAGGTGAAGAAGAACAGGCAGCTGGCAGAGAGGAAGGACATGTTCCAGATCATCTCTCAGGCAAAACAACTGTGGGGAGACCTGAGAAGGTACACACACACACACGTGCAAAATCTCATCATTCAGCTCCTCCCTCTTAACGGCGTCACCGGGATAACTCACCTGCAGCAGAATGAAGCCGGCGCCGGTACACACTCTGACAGACGGCGCCGCTGTGTTTGTGTGTGAACAGGAAGAAGTGTGACGAGGAACTGAAGAAGAAGCTGATGAAGCAGCTCCATGATCTGATCCGTGGGAAGGTCAAGCAGGTGAGTCACTGCATGCTCACCTGATCCCTACAAACAGCACTTAGATGATTGTGAAGAGGAGGGGGTGGTCTTCATCTCCACGGGTCTCGTCTGGGTGAAACGCGGACAGAAGGTCCGGTGGATCGTTTCCACGCGACCAATAACATTTCCTCTCAAACCAATCGAACCTTCATCAGTGCAGCAGCGGACCGGCGTGTTCTCATCGGACCGCCCCCCATCGGTCAAACAGCACGAGACACGAAGGCCCCTTACTCAGTTTAACTAGTCCTCCGCTGTCCCCGCAAAGACCCCGAAGCCCTGCGCCTAAGTAGACGGTGGTGGGACTCGATCCGGCTACCTACCGATCTTCTTGTTGGTAGACGGCCGCTCTACCCACTGAACTACGGCCGCCCCTCCACGTTGACACGACGGCTCTGCGGCGGCGATGAAGATTCCGTTAAACCCCTAAATGTTCGGGGATATAAATATGAATGACATTTTTCCGGCCGCCTTTACTTTATTTTAAAGTTGTAACCTTGGGCTTTGATGTTTATCGGACTGTTCAAGTATTTTTACTTGAGTTTGTCTCCTGCTGGTTTGTGGGTTTGTGGTGAACCGGTTCTGTCTCCCGTTGCTCTCCTGCTTCCAGATGGCGTTTGCTCACGACTCGGTCCGAGTTCTGCAGTGTTTCATCCAGTTCAGCAGCCACCAGCAGAGGCAGCAGGTGTTTGAGGAGCTCAAAGGTGACGTTTGCTTTCTTCATCAGGCTGTGACTCTCCTCTTCACCACTCTGGCTGTGACTGGTCGGCTGCGTCCGTTACTTTCCAGATTTTAACCTTTCGTGGCGTTTATTCACCAGGGTCAGAGGTCATGACATTGATTGAGTAGATTCACCACATATTTAGGAGTTAGTCGTTGAGCGTAGACGTTCAACTCCACCTGAGGACACCAGAACCAGATCTGATCTCAGTCTGTCACGTGACTCGGGTCCACACGGTTCCTCATAGATCTCTGGACACGGAGAGGTAACGGATCAGAATCTGTTTGTTGGTGCTCTTCTACTCACTACAGGATTCTGTTTCACACTATTCCGCTAACAACAAAAGTCATTGTGTGTAGAAGGCACCTCATAAATGTGTGCATGCGGGTGAGCAGTACCGACCCGGAGTCGGATCCTCGGTTTCACATCCATGACTGGAGCTGATCCGCAGACGTTAACTGTGTGTTTCTTGTTGCTTCCTGCAGATGATGTCATCGGTTTGTGTAAGTCGCAGTACGGTCGACACGTGGTGAAGAAGCTGCTCATGTACGGGTGAGTCCGGTTCTGTCCAGCAGCGGCCTCGGTTTGTGTAGAACCTTTAGAAGCATCTCTTTACTAGCAGGCTTTACAAAGACTCAGAAACTAACAGATCAAAGTGAAGAAAAAACATGAAGTAGTAGAAGCACCAGACGAGGGTCTCTGAAGACCCTTTCATAAACAAGCATTTCAACATGGAGGCAGTGGAGAGGAGAGAACTCTGACCTCTTCAGCGTCAAGCAGACCCCCCGCTGAAGACCAACTATATGGACCCCTCAGTGCAGAGGGGCGGGGCTCCAGCGGCGGTGGGCTGCCTGGAACACACAGGAGCAGACAACCAGCTGATCCGACAGACACTGAGGGGAGAGCAGACCTGGTTCAGTACCACTCAAGCTGGCAAAGGCCACGCTGACCCGGCGCCATGTTCCCAGTAAGATCAAAGACCTCATCTTGGATTACAGTGACAGCTTCAGGTTGTGGGTCGATTCTGGCCCAGTAACGTCCAGTTGGCACCGACTGGAGGTGGAGCTGAGCATCAGTCCCCGTCTTTGACCCAAACATCGACAAGGTAGTCAAAGCTGTCGAGTCGGACTGCAGAGGCCCATTCACCAGGTCCGTGCCCGTTTGCCCCCGTCTGAGCCTCCGTGGAGGAAGCCTTGGTACCAGCAGCAGACTGATACCGCAAGGACCCGAGAGGCTTATCAAGTAGGCCAGGACGAGCTCCGAGCCTGCCAGGTCCAAAGGCAGAGTCTCAGACCAGAACCTCTTCACCAGGATTTGGGTAGAGCGGTGGTCCCACAGCCTGGAGCTCTGCCCCTACCGGGGAATGCTTCATAGGCTCCGCCCACTACTCCCTCACGGAGGGGCCTGAGACAAAATTTACGATGTTGTTTCTGTCTGTGTGTGTGTGTCTGTGTGTGTGTCTGTCTGTGTGCGTGTGTCTGTGTGTGTGTCTGTCTGTGTGTCTGTGTGTGTTTCTGTCTGTCTGCTTGTGTGTGTGTGTGTGAGACCAATAACGTGGACATTTAATGTAAGTTAGGGTGAGCCGGTCCTGATCTTTCTGGAGAACACCTTGAGACAAGGGTTGTTGTGAATTGGCCCTGTATAAATAAAGATTGATTGATTAAATGACTTAAATCTGAATATTTTAATGAGTCAAAGAATCTCAGGATTTACCGATCCAGTTAAATGTGAAGTTCTGTTCTGAGTGCTGGATGTGTTTACTTCCTCCACAGCAACAAGGAGCTGACTGCGGCCGTGATGTCAACATTTAAAGGTCATGTGCGGCCGATGCTTCGACACGCCGACGCTTCCTCCATCATCGAGTACGCCTACAACGACAAAGCTGTGCTCCCCCAGAGACTCATGCTCACCGAGGATCTGTACGGAAACACCTTCATCGTCTGCAAGGTGTGTCAGCACACACGCATATATACACACACACACATTTATATACACACACACACATTTATATACACGCACACATATATACACACACACATATATACACACACACATATATATATATACACACACACATATATACACACACACATTTATATACACACACACACATTTATATACACACACATATATACACACACACATATATATATACACACATATATATATACACACACATATATACACACACACATTTATATACACACACACATATATACACACACACACATATATACACACACACATATACACACACACATATATACACACACACATATATACACACACACATATATACACACACACACATATATACACACACACATATATATATACACACACATATATACACACACACACATTTATATACACACACACATATATACACACACACATATATACACGCACATATATACACGCACACACATATATACACACACACACATACACACGCGCACACACATATATATACACGCACACACACACACATATACACGCACACGCATATATACACGCACACACATTTATATACACGCACACACATATATACACACACACACACATAAACACACACACAGTGTCACACACACATGTATGTGGTTGCGTTACTTCCTGTCTGAGCTGTCTGTGTTTTCTTTGTCTGCAGTCGACGATATGTAACACCATCGAGAAGGTGGTGGAGGAGAACCCGGGGAAGGTGACCAACATCATGGAGGAGATGAAGCAGATCCTCACACCCATGGCCCAGAAGTAAGACTGGAAAATACGTAAAACCACAACGGCCGTCTTTCCAGAGTCATGACCTCGTATCTTATCAGAATGTTCTGGGTTCAAATCCCGACCTGGGCGATCCCTCGTGGAGTTGGCATTAAATCTGACCGGTCGATTCTGAAGTTTACTAACCATTTTGGTTAATGTGTGTTTCCAGCATTGCAGTGGAAGTAACAAGGCTGGTCAGCATTGTGTATGTGTTCTGACCCGTTGAAATAAATGTCCCCTACGTCGACCCCGCCGTCCGTTTCTTAAACCAACTGTATGAAGTTTAGAAGTGAAAAGAAAACTTTGCAGCAGTGTTCACTCTGTTCTATGTTGGCTCTGAGCTACTGCTAGCATTAGCCGTTCTGCTAACGTTAGCTTTTAACTTTTAAATCTTTTCGGACCCGACCGGTCAGGGCAGTAGGCCGTCCACCCTGAGTCTTGGATCTGCTCGAGGTTTCTGCCCGTTAAAAGACAGTTTTTTGTCGGGTCTCTATAGATAATTATATAAAGAGTTTGAAACACCCATGAATCGTTTTCTGATATAAAATATCCAGAAAGCACTTTGAGATTTGATCCAAATGTAAAGTGCATTATAAATTAAATGTATTATTTATTATTATTAGAAACATTGATTACAGTTCATTCCACGGTGATGTTTGATGATGATGATCCTTCCTCCGTCTGACCTTCCCACCCAAAAAATACCATAAATGACAGAGAACATCAGAACATCCTCAAGCTGTGACCAAAGAATGTTTGATGCTTTCCATTCAAACTATCCATCCGTTATCAAAATAGTTGGCTATGTTTTTAAATTTGCAAATCAGTTGACTGAAAAAATCTACTTGAGTTTCTCACACACTGTCGTTTCCTGCTAATCGTCAGAGTTGTTGTTGTTGTTGTTGTGTTTTAGGGAACAAGTGATCAAACACTCTCTCGTCCACAAAGTCTTCCTGGACTACTTCCTGTTTGCTCCTGACAAGCAGAGAACGGTGAGTTACCGTGGTTACCTGTCAGTGGGTGGGATATATCACCTGGTTACCATGGTTACCTGTCAGTTGGTGGGATATATCACCTGGTTACCATGGTTCCCTGTCAGTGGGTGGGATATATTACCTGGTTACCATGGTTCCCTGTCAGTGGGTGGGATATATCACCTGGTTACCATGGTTCCCTGTCAGTGGGTGGGACATATTACCTGGGATAAGTTGATGTTGGAAGCAGGAAACATGGACCAGCATGAGGATCTGGGAGACTTTGACAAGAACCATATTGTGAGGTTCAGAGAACTGCACCAGGACTACATGTCTTGTTTGGTGGTCCTAGTCTGCAGAGGTTGGAACCTACCAAAGTGCTCTAAGGAAGGACCACCAGAGTCAAGATCTACTTTGACTCCATGTCTGTTCTTCTAATATGATGTTGTGTTTGTGTTTGCTGTGATGAGCAGGAGATGATCGAGTCTATCAGGGAGTCAGTCGTCTACATGGCTCACACTCACGACGGAGCACGAGTGGCCATGAACTGTCTGTGGCACGGCACTGCTAAGGTGTGTGCACACGCATACACACACACACACACACACACACACACAGTTTTTATCATTTCTTGACGTCCATAAAGAATCTGCTGCTCTGAAAAGGAGGAGAACCTTGAAAAACACTTTGGATCTTCATGACTGAATTATTCCAGACTCAAATCTTTATCGATCATCGTTGCTTGACAACAAAAGGAAACCAGAACCATGAACCCACTGAAGACTGGACTCTAAATGACAAACCGAAACCCCTGGTTCTGATCCAACTGGACTGAATTCCATCACAACAACTCATAATGTGTCTGGGTTGCTGCTTTGACCTTTGAACTTTGACCTGCTCCTGATGAGACGGAGGATGAGCGGTTTGTTATGTGTGCTTCACTCAGCTGATCCTTCTTCTCCTCTTTCAGGACAGAAAGATCATCATCAAAACCATGAAGACCTACATGGTGAAGTTTGCCACGGTGGGTTCTCCCTCATCTATCCACAGAACCTCCTTTAGAGTCCATGGAGCTCTCTGTGAGGTTTATTCAGCAGCAAGGTGTTCGCTTTGGATGATTCTGAGGAGACGGACTCCGCCCATATTAACCTCAGAACATTGGAGAATAGATAAATCCCGCCCACAGTGAAATGGGAGGGAAGAGTTAGACTCCGCCCACATTAACCTCAGATTGGAGGGAAGAGTTAGACTCCGCCCACAGTGAGATAGGCATTAACCTCAGATGATTGGAGGGAAGAGTAAGACTCCGCCCACATTAACCTCAGATGATTGGAGGGAAGAGTAAGACTCCGCCCACATTAACCTCAGATGATTGGAGGGAAGAGTAAGACTCCGTCCATGGCGAGATTGTTATCACCCTGAGGTGTTTAACCGTCTCTGATGCTTGTGTTGTTCCTCAGGGCGAGTTTGGACACCTGGTTCTTCTGGCCGTATTTGACTGTGTGGACGACACCAAGCTGGTGAAACAGGCGGTGCTGTCAGTAAGTCTGAGCTCAGAAGAACTTCTACCACATCTGCAGGCCTCACAGCTGGTCTGAAGAAGCCCTCAGGTCATGATCATGTGTGAAGAGTCTGGATGTTCTCTCCTCACCTGCTCAGGAGATCCTGGCGTCTCTGGATGAGGTCATCACCAGTAAATATGGCAAGAAGGTTCTGTTGTACCTGCTGAGCCCCAGAGATCCTGCTCACCTGCTGCCAGAGATCATCAAGGTGCTGCAGAGAGGAGACGGTAACGCACACAGGTAACGTGAGTGTGTACGTTCAAACTGGGCCGTGTGTGTGTGTACGTTCAGAACGGGTCGTGTGTGTGTTCAGAACAGTGTTCTGTATCGACCCAGAAGGACGTTTTCTCTGATCCCCTGATAACATGAAGTGTTTTCTTCTCCATGTGGAGAAAGAAGGACAAATTTTCAATAGTCACTAAAACCATCGTTGCATTAAAGAAGCGGTACAGGATCAGGTTCCCAGAATGCACTGCAGTGACATCACCTCTGTCTCCGATCGTCAGTAAGAAAGATCCGTTGGTCCGGAGGAAGGAGTTGCTGGAGGTGGTGTCCCCCCCGCTGCTGGACTATCTCCGTGACAACGCTGACACCATGGTGAAAGACAAGGCCGTCAGCGTCACCGTCAGCGACATCCTGGCGTCGGCCAGCGGGGACCTGAGGCCCGCCATGACCGCCGTCGCTCAGCTGGCCAATCAGGAGTTAGTGCCAGGAGGAACTGGTGACCAGGTGAGGAGGGTCACTGATCACTGACATGGATTCACACATAGTAACAGATTACTCTCACAGACACAGGTGAGGGAGGATCAGTCATCTGTTTTACCCTCGGACCTGGTTTTGGACTCTCTTCTTTTACGGTCCTGATTGTAGTCGGTTCTAGATGTTGGGGTCCATCTAAAGGGGCTGCTTCACCTCAAACATCCTGTATTTGTGCTGCAGCTTCACCTGGCTGAGCATCCTGCTGGACACCTGGTGCTGAAGTGGCTCATAGAGCAGGACATGATGCTGGTAGAGGCCGGCAAGGAAGGTACTTATATACACACAGGTCCCGCCCCCCTTCATACACATGTGGATGACTGACAGGGGAATCCAGTATTATAGTTATTTATAGCTTCATTCTTTAGTTAGAAATGACCTCACTGGTGAAGCCCCACCTCTTTTCTCTCTTTCCCTCAGAGCGCTTCAGCAGGATCCTTGTCGACACCGTTGGACCAGAACACCTGAGGAGCTGGGTCAGAGTCAACAGAGGAGCTATGGTGCTTTGCAGGTCAGAGGTCACACACACACACAACAGTATGATCACATGATGGACTTTATTGAAAGGGTAAGTTAACCTTTCACACCTCCTCCCTGACGGAGGTTATGTCCACATTTGCTGAAAAAACACTGAAGCTGTTTGGCTTCTACAACAATCTGACGACGGACCTTTGCACTAGTTCTCACCTTTACCTCACAGGGATCCAAACTCATGACCATTAATAAACACATCCAGGCTTTTACAATACTAGAGTTTAATACAAACATGTTTCTCCCTCTAGTGGACACAGCTGGTACTTTACAGCAAGAACCCTATTTTAATAATAATACATTTGGGTCCATTGTCTGTCCAGCTGGTCCAAACAGAGAATCCTCCTGGTTCTGACCCACAGAAACTTTATTGTATTTCTATCAAATGTGATGCAGAATCAAAGAGTTTCTGAACAAATCCACTGATTGTTTCTGTAATAAGATATCAGAGGAGAGAACTATTACTCACATAATAACAGATTACATGTGAGTATCTCCACGGTGAGTGGATTATAGATGTTTGACTTTGATTCAGCTGAACTGAACCTCTTCCTGTGTGCAGCCTCCTGAACAGCTGTGATAAATCTGTGGCGGCGGAGGTGAAGGCGGCGCTGGAATCCATCAAATCAGAGATCAGCAGCATCACGAACAACAAAGGTGCAGAGATCCTGCTTGAGCATCTCAACAAGTAGACGTCAACGCATCACTTCCTAGAAAACCCGCTGGATCATCCACGGTTCTGTCCTTGATGAAAGAAGACGGAGCCATTATTCCATTTCCTGTCAGCGGCCGTCTGACACTCAACCTTTCACATTTGAAGACCCATTGAGTCGCTGCAGGAAGTGGTCTCACTTTATAAATATTGACTGGAGGAAGAAGGTCGAGTCTGGTCATAAAGTGATGGAACAGATAAGGACCGATGACTGACGAGTAATCCTGTTCTTTTTCTAATTTCGTTTTGTCGGAAAGATAATCTATTTGCAAAATAAAGGTTCTAACTGTCGTCTTTCTCTTTGGACATCTTTTATCTCCGAACTCAGCTGTCAATCATGACAAGAATGCTGCTGCTTAAAATCCTTTAATTACATTATTATTGATCTTAAATAATAGAAGCCTGAAGGTTAAAGTCCAATCTTGTCCTGGTATCTGGAGCCCAGAGCAGAAATCTTCACACTAAACCCAAATACTAGTCTGGTTCTGTGACAAAGGCTCTGCCCCCTCAGACTAAATCCTAAACTATATCAAACTGCATGAAGAACTGGTTTCAGCTGGACCGGGTCATCCACATCACTTCAGAAGCAGACAGTTGGTTCCTACGTCTCAACAGTCATTCCAGAAGATGGAGATTCGTCAGTCTGGGACGGGTTCTAAAGTAAATGTTCTGCTAAATAAAGGCTTGTTCTTCTGCATCGGTTTAAGGAGGAATCAAAACTCCTTTTATTCACGCCCACCGAGGGTGTCTGCTGGCTGACGTCCTCCACCCGGGTGGAGGGTGTCTGCTGGCTGACGTCCTCCACCCGGGTGGAGGTACTTGATGGTCAGTCTCGGAGAAGCGTGCTGGATTGGCAGAAGTAAAGAGGAGTGGATCTGCAGCCGGGTTCACTGCAAGCGGGACGACCTGGGCTGGATCGGGTCCTCGCAGCACTCGGCCAGCTTCTTGGCGGCCCTCCTGGCAAACTGGACCCTCCCGCGAGCCTTGGTGACGGCGGTGTACTCGTGGGACTTGAGCTTGGTGTAGTAGTCGGAGAACTTGTTGTAGAGGATGGAGATGGGCATTCCGTTGAGGATGACGCCGAAGGAGATGCAGGCGAAGGCGAAGATCCGGCCCAGGTTGGTCTCGGGGAACATGTCGCCATATCCCACGGTGGAGATGCTCACCTGGAGGAGCAGAGAGAACCAGAACATAGAAAAGCCCGACTCACGCTGGTGGTTCTGAACGGATTACCACTGAAGAGTTCTCATTATTTTATCTGATCTTTTTAATTAACTAATTGTTTTTTGTACAAAAAACAATCAGCCATAACATTATGACCACCGTAGCCCAGCTTTTACTTGTCTTTGTTGTTCATAATACTTTTATCTTTTACAGACTTTCCCGAATGTTAGGGTTTAGTCATGATTTAAAGCAACTACATGACTTTTATCACAGGAGAAGAGAAGAATCTGTTCTGGTTACATCCTTCACGAAAAGTCAGTTGTATATTTCTGACAGTAGGGGGCGCTACAGCTCAAAGTGTTTGGACCATGAATTCTGAAGCGTTGCTGGGATTCAGTCCAACTTTGATGCAGATGATATTTTTCTATGAGAAGTGAAAAATGATAAGAGTTCCTAAATTCTCGTCTATTCTGGAGCTTCATCCTCCTCTTCCTCAGTGATCTTCTCCAACATTTCTTTGTTTGATGTATTTAAAATATTATTACCCATTGAAGTCACGGCTAATATGGTCTTAAGACTGTTTAAGAATCGGTTTTTACTATTATTTTATTAACAGTCTCGGCATAAACTTGCAGATCTCCGGACAGAAGTTTCCCTGCAGTACCCAAACGCCCCGTTCCATAACCAGCGCTCTGAAACTTGGTTCTGAAACTTCAAAGATTTACCTCTTACAAAATGTTCGGTCCTCGTAAAGACTGAGACGAGAAACCCGCTGCGGTTCGGAACCGTCGGCTTACAAAATTGAAACAAATGCAGGTTTTCCTTCAATAGACCTAAAATCTATGAAGCCCTAAACGTCCCCTAGAGGGAGCTGAGCAGCTGCTACTGCTGCTGCTGCTCGAAACCTTCTGGCTGAAGGGACGGTCCTCGACGTGTCCAGATGTAGTCAGGATGTACCAGCACCAACTGGTGCAGATGTTGGAGAAGATCTGATGACCTTCAACATCTGCACCTGCACCGTGTCCACGGACGGACTCACCGCGGCCCACCACCAGGCGTGTGGCATGGAGGTGAAGTTGGTGTTGTGGACATCGTGCTCCACCGTGTAGACCACAGCTGAAAACATGAAGATGCCCATGCCGATGAAGAGCAGCAGACAGCCCACCTGCACACACAAACATGGTTTCTATCTTCTGATCATTTTAGACAGCAGATGGCTGAAGAAGAATGAAGGTAAACATCTGTCTCCAGACACGGACCTGCTGGTAGCACTGTCTCAGCGTGAAGCCGAACGCTCTGAGGCCTGTAGAGTGACGAGCCAGCTTCAAGATCCTGAAGATCCTCATCAGACGCATGATCCTCAGGACCTGACCCACCTCCGCAAAAAAAAAACCACAGGACGACCATCAGTCATGGGTGAGAACATCAGATCCAATGTCCTCCTCGCCGTCTCCTACCTTTCCCACGCGTCCCACCGTCTCAATGTCTTCCTGGTGCAGGTGGATGTCCTGGTCCTCGAAGAACTCAAGCAACATCTGCAGGTAGTGGGGCAGGATGGCCACCAGGTCCACCGTGTTCAACACGCTGCGTCCGAAACACCGGAGGTCCGGCGTGGACGCCAGGCGGAGCAGGTACTCCAGGGTGAAGAAGGTGATGCAGAAGGTCTCCACGTTTTCGCCGTAGAATCTGCCGCTGGGCTGACCCGACGCAGTCTGCAAGACAAGATACGGGTGTTGGAGTGGAGATCCTGTCCTGATGACATGTGGACCTTCACATCTAATCAATCTGGTTTGATGGGGATCACTTCCTCTCAGCTGACTAACATTATTTGTCAAATTGTGAGATAAATTGTGTTCACACTAAAACCAAAGCTAATGTTTGTTTCGACGTGATGAGGAGGAACATCAGAGAGTAGATCCCCTCTGATCTAAGGAAGGGGTCTGGTGGTCTGATGAAGCAGATCACATCAGGAGGACCGACCCAACCCAGTTTTTTCTTCTTGTTCTTGTGGATGGTCTGTGTGATCCCGAGTGAAACTACATCTCCCTCAGAGAGAAGGTATCCTGAAGATCACGTCTCCTCTAGAAGCACATCTAGAGGTGTAGACTTCAGGTGAGCCACACACCTCGTACTGCATCTCCTCCACAGTGTTGAGAGTCATGGCGACCAGCGACAGCAGAACAAACATGGAGGAGGCCACGCCCATCAGCTTGGCAGGAACTGAGGAGAATGGCTTCTCCATCAGGTTCCAGACCTTCCTTCTGGTTGGTCCGAAGGCCAAGCCGTGAAATACCTCCTCGTTCTCCTCCCTCTCCACCTGAAGGACACAGCAGAGGAACTGGTCAACTACTCCTTCCCTCTGGACCCAAGATTCATACCTCGGAATGAAAGGTTGATGGTGGACAGTCAGACGGACTGAGGAGGTGCAGACACTTCCTCTCAGCACTGTGAAGTCATCAGACACAAAATTCATGAGGAGAAAAACAAACAGCTGAGAAACGGAGGATTAAAGCGCCGCCGCGGCATCAGAGAATCTGTGCCGGAGGAAGAACGCGTATGTTTGTCTGCTGCCCATCTGTCAACATGGCGGACAGATTTAAACTGTAGGTCAGCAGATGAACCAGGTCTGGACTCTGAACCACGGAGATAGAACCTCCTCGCAGGAACCGCAGGAAGAACGCCTCTTGAAGGTCAGATGATCGTCAGTAGATCATCATTTAAAATACACTCGCCAAATTCAAACATGGTTTGGATAATTACTGTCTCTGTGTGACCTCATACCTCCACAGACTCCACCCACTGATCTACACACCTTTATTATGAGGGGAGGATGAAAACCCACACTGCCTCGCAT
Source organism: Lophius piscatorius (assembly GCA_009660295.1). NCBI lineage: Eukaryota > Metazoa > Chordata > Actinopteri > Lophiiformes > Lophiidae > Lophius > Lophius piscatorius. The sequence goes on along the minus strand of VRLP01007749.1, from coordinate 4,278 downwards.
CCTTGTTCTCTCTCCAATGATCCATATCATTATAACCACTGACGGGGAAAAGCTAATTAACACGGATTACCTCCTTACCATGGTAACAGTGGGTGAGATATATCATGATGTCACGGTCTCTGACACAGGGTGATGATGTCACGGTCTCTGACACAGGGTGATGATGTCACGGTCTCTGACACAGGGTGATGATGTCACGGTCTCTGACACAGGGTGATGATGTCACGGTCTCTGACACAGGGTGATGATCTCACTATCAGAACTTTCAGTGGAACAAACTGGAGGTTCTGCTGACAGAGGAAGAACCTCTTAAGAACCCCTGGTCTACCTCTGCTATCAGCTGCTTCTGTATCTTCAGCTCCTCGTTCAGCTCGTCCTGCCGCTCCTCGAAGGAGATCCGACAGCAGCGTTGGCTGTTCTTGATTCTGACGCCCCAGTAGTTGATCTCCTCCAGGAAGTTACGCGGACACAGCTCGTCTTTGATGCACAGCACTCCGGTTCTGATGGCGAGGACAGACATAAAGACACGAGGACACCTCTTTTCATGAAATGTGTCTGTGGTTTTGTACCTGTAGAAGTTGAAGATGTTGTGGAAGATTTTAGGGTCTCTGTCAAAAAAGAACTCGTTGCTCTGGACGATGTAGTCGTCACACAGGTCCAGCTTCCTGCCGTGGTCAGTGTAGGTTGCAAGACGGCCGATCCGCGTCTTCGGATACCGGGCAGCCAACCTGTAGGGCAGGAAGTACATCTGCAGAGAAGGAAGGCAGAAGAGTGAGGAGATCGCTGAGGGAGAGAGAATCTGAAGAATCAGTTTCTCAGAGTTTTCCAGAACAACCAGAACAACAGCTACCGGGAAAGAGAGCGCTAACATCAAAGGAACAAAGCCCAACAGTACCCCATGCTTAGGACACTTCCTGCAGACTCCTCCATTAATGTCAGTTATTTCCAGCCTCCAGATCTACAGACAGCTCCAACAAACTGAGGATCTCACATACTCTGTAGCCGCTTGTCTGCTACGTCTTCCACTTCGGCGTCAAAGGAAGTCTTGAAACTGAGCCCGCAGCTCCAGCCCCAAACGAACATCGAAGAAATCCGAGGAACAAAGGCAGCATCCTACAGGTGATTAAATACAATCACCTGTAGGATACGCCAGAACGGAACCTTTCACGAATATCTGTCGGGTAGTTTTCCTGTAATCTTACTGACAGACAGACAAACTGGAGTGAAGACACAACCTCCTTCCTCATTGGAGGTGATGAAGTGTGAAAAACAGCAGCATCCTATCTTGAGCAAATATGGCGATTTTATGCAGCCCTAGTTGATGGTCAGAGACAAAAACCAAACTGAATCCTGAAGCTGATGAAGAGCGTTCCTGAGAGAGCAGATGATCAGACCAGGATGAAACATCTCCACCAGCTGGAGGACGAATGGCTTCAGGTTTAAAAGAAACTTTGTTTACCGTAGCCTCCACCCCGGTGCTGTGGGTGGTGTGTTTGTGGTGGAGGCTTACCGTTCCCCCAACGTTGATGTTGAGCGTGAGGTGTTTGGTTGGAGAGAGCAGCCAGCGGGAGGAAGACACCAGGAGCGGCTCCTCCTCCTCCTCCTCCTCCTCATACTCAGCATACAGATCGTAGATGTCTCTGCACAGATCCTTCACACACAGAACATCTAAATGATGACAAGCCCAGCATTTGATCTTCAACACAGAGAAGCACTGAGACGGACAGACGTCCTCATTCAAGGACCTGTTAGACCCGACAGAACCAGAATCAGGCTTCTACCTACTCTACGCAGATGGAACATACGTGACTGTAGGTCCAGCAGACACAGCAGGAGGTGGTGGAGATGTCTGAAGGTTCTTTTCGGGATGTGTTTCAGGCTAAACCCAAAATAACCAGTGAGCAGAACCTGTTTGATGTGGAAGTGAGGAGTGAATCTGGTTCTGAGACACGTGAGGTCACCACGAATCTCTGATGAAGACTGCCGCAGTCGTACAAACATTCAGTAAATGATGCCTGAGAGAATCCATCTGCTGGGCTCATAAGAACGCAGAACCTGCCGGTCCAGGACCAGGCATGAATGACGTGTCTCACCTGCATGGAGCTCCATGGTTTCACAAAGGAGCTGGTAAAGTCCAGATAGTCGACGGGTTCTTGGAGGGCTTGGTTTCGGCTGCCGGGTTTGTAGCTGGGGAACAAACTCCTGCTCCGGACTCTAAGCTGGGTCAGCATGGTCAAAGCGTTAGAACCCTGACATGGAGAAACATCCTCACACGAGAGAACAGCAGGAGAACAGAACCGGGCGTGGAAGGATGGGACGTTATGAGCAGATAGAAACCAGGTCACACACACTGACACAATCTTACGCACACACACACGCTCTGACACAACCTTATGCACGCACACACACACACGCTCTGACACAATCTTACGCACACACACACGCTCTGACACAACCTTATGCACGCACACACACACGCTCTGACACAACCTTATGCACGCACACACACACGCTCTGACACAATCTTACGCACACACACACGCTCTGACACAATCTTACGCACACACACGCGCTCTGACACAACCTTATGCATGCACACACACACGCTCTGACACAACCTTACACACAAAACACAAACTGGTGAGAGGAAGTGAGTGACGCGGTCTAAAGCCGCTGAGATGATCTGGGTGCTTAAAGTTTAAATACTATTATCCTCTTATCCGTCTCTCCATCCCCTGTCTCTCCATCTCCGTCTCGTATGTTAATATATCTCCCTGCATTTAGTGGCCATAAGTGAAAATAATCCTCTGTTCATCATCATTCCAACACAATACTCAGAAGATTCCGTCAAACTAGTCGGTACTTTCACTCAGGCAGCAGTTCTCTCCTCCTCTGGTTAAGACGCTTTTCTCTTTTCTTTCTAAATATCCGCTGGAGGCTCACTAAAAGCATGGCGCCAAGAAGGAAACCATCGCTTCGCGCTGGTTGTCACGGAAACCATCGCTTCGCGCGACAGAAAAGACAGGACTTCATGTTTTGAACAATGTTGTGGATTAGATTTTAATTTTCAAGTGATTTCAGAGTAGCTTCTTCAGATACAGCCATGTTTCCCCTCACTGTACAAGGCTAGAAAATATTCACAGCGACAGCAGACAAACATAGAAAAGAGTTTTACCAAATTGGGTTGTGAGTTTGTACCCCCCCCCCCCCCATTCTTGTTAAACACATCTGAACTTTAACCCCGGTAGGACGCCCCGCCATAGCAAAAACCTCATCTCAGGTCAAATGTATACAATCTTATTTACAGGAGAGACATTTGAACAAAGTGCACTGAAGAGTCCTGATCGAGGGATGGCCAGGAAATATATATATACACAATCTTTACAAAGGATGGAACCATCATCATCATCATCAAAGTACTACTGTTGGGAAGAAAGAAAGCAGACACAGGAAACTGGACATTTCTGCCTGAACCATGACGCTGGATAAATATTCATACGCCTGAGCATGTTGAAAAAGATCACCTCCTCCTGAATGAGCCTCCATCCAAACGGAGTCTCGTGCCGTCTTCGTCGCGTGGACACACTGCTCGCATTTAAATCATGTCCAGCAGAATGGATCCGTTTAGCCAGAGAAATACGTTTGTCGGGTTTGATGGCGTCGGACTCCAAACGGGACGGGAAGCCCAGGCCCGAAAATAAAAGATCCAAAAGGGAAAAAAGTGCGTAGTGTGGTATTCACGTAATAAATAAAAGTTCTTGTTCCATCCTCTCCAGAGATTCTGACATAATGCACTTCAGAAGGCATGTGGTCGTAATGTAAGGGCTGCTGCTACGGACATCCGTCGCCATGGGAACGAGGAGGCTCCAAGCAACGCTAAACGGTTGCCTTTAAAAAAAAACAAAGAATGAAGAGACCCACAACGATCAGGATAAATCGTCCTCTGTGCTCACTATGGATATCTGCAGACAGAGAGGGGGGGGGGACACAAGGAAGACATGGCGTCATGAAAGGTTTGATCTTTAATGTCCTGATATTAAGAAAGGAGGAACCTGAATATTCCAGCTAGATGGTTTCCATAGAAACATGGAAACGTAAGGGTCATGTGGTTTCTGTGCTGGAACGAGAGACGGAGCCGAAGCTAAATATAATTATATCTGTCCTCTGGAGGGACAGGAAGTATGTTAGAGAGGGACAGGAAGTATGTTAGAGAGGGACAGGAAGTATGTTAGAGAGGGACAGGAAGTATGTTAGAGAGGGACAGGAAGTATGTTAGAG
>VRLP01007748.1:0-20117 GCA_009660295.1 Lophius piscatorius | reverse complement strand
AGGCTTTTATATAGTTATTATTTTATTTTTTATTGATGCTTTTATCTGCTTTTGCTTTGTAGCACTTTGAGATTTGATCCAAATGTAAAGTGCATTATAAATTAAATGTATTATTATTATTATTATTAGACGCTAACATTTGGGGGTGACTGCTAAGGCTGCTGAGCATGAGCTGCCCTGACAGAAGGACTGATCCATGTTTTAGAATTACAAGATTCAAAGTCAACAATTCTACAGTAAAGGTCTGGGAGCATGAGCTAGCAAGAGGATGAATAGTAGGAAGAAGAATAACTATTGCCTCGCCCCAAATTGAATACTTCCCTACTTATCCCCAAAACTTTGCCCAGGCTCAAGGTGAGTGGAATTTTTAAAAGCTTTGTTGTGTTATTTAAACTGCCATTATTTTGTGCTCTATTATTATTACATGAACCAATAATGGAAAAAAACAGATAAATCCTTCAAAGTAGTGCACCTGTATTTGTTTAGCCACTAATAGCTATAAAATTAAACAACAAAAGCCCATTTGTTAAATCCTTAATAAGAAGAGAATTAATGGATATTGTGGAGTTAATGATTAATGGTCTGTTATATTTGATCTATTTGTCATATACATTTGTTAAACATTACATTTCTCACTTAATCTTTGGTAAGTTAGTTGTCCATAGCCATGACCTGTTAAGCACTAAGGTTAAGTCTCGCCTGAAATGTGTACCCCAAAATAAACTTAAAACTTAAAATAGCTCCACAACTAACAGGTGTAATCTGTACAACCTTGGTGTCTATGGACAGGTAAGACCTAAAATAATGTTTTAATGTTTTCTTACCTGTTACTTTGTCTGATTAATCTACGATTAATTTAATAAAATCTTACCTTTATTCAAGTAACAAAATTAGATAAAAAAATAACATTGAATTCTTAACATAAAAAAAATATTTATACCCCTGAAAAGTTGGGGATATTATGGAATCATTCTAATAGTCCGTGTATATTTTATGTTAGCGTGATATTTCAAAAACTATTTCATGCATCATTTTCAATGACCTTATCACGCAGGAGAACCGGAGGGATTTTTGGAGTTAGGTTAGGTTGTATATTTGGGAGCTTCATCTCCAAAATTCACAGACCATAAATTCTCAGCCGTTGGTCCAGTTTACTCCAAAACTTGGTGCAAAGGTGGAAATGAATTAAGTCGAGGAGATCTATCTTGTAAATATCATAGTTTTGTCTATTATATCATATTTTACTCAGTAGGGGGAGCATTTATTTAAAAAAAACCATTGTTTTCCAGACAAAACTCAAAAGATATTTAATGGATCAATTTAAATTTTATGTCCACATAGACCTCAGTGCGAGGAAGAACTGGATTGATTTTGGTAAATGTTGGTCATATATCTACATCCCTAGGTGGAGCTTTAGCTCCAAACATTTTCAGGGCATAATTTCTCAACCATTTGTCTGCTTTAGACCCCATTTGCTACAAAAATCAATCCTGTTTATCACGTTTTAAGTTAATATTTTGAATTTTACTCCCTAGGGGTAGCTTCCTTTTTTTTTTATCTCAACACTGTTTTCTGATTTCACGGATCATTACGAGGAGATCTATCTGGTATATATATGGTGCTTTACTTTACCAGTTCACATTTTACTCACTAGAGGGCACTTTTATGGAAAATACAGTTCTTCGGACATAACCTCTTAACCTATTGGTCTGATTAAGTCCAAATACGGTGAGTATCAATCGACTCAATGAGAGCCATCTTGTAAATTTCATACTTTACTCTAGTAGTTCCTATTTTACTCACTAGGAGGAGCTTTTTTTTTTAAGGAAAACACCGTTTCAGGATCATAACTCAAAAACTATTATTTTGGTAATTTCCAAACTTAATATCTCTTTGGCCTTAGTGCAATGAAGAATTGGATGTATGTATTTTGTAAAGCTGCATTGTATATGTTTAACATTATGGGGAAGTTATGCAAAATATTTTCCCAACCATTGATCCGATTTAGCCCAAATTTGAGGCATATGAAAGAACTCAAGGACATCAGTCTCTTATATACATTGTGTTTTAATCTAATTGTTCATATTTTACCCACTAAGAGGAACATTTTTTCAATAAAATACTGTGGACATATAACCTCACATTTAATTTGAGAAATTCAATCAGGGGGATTACGACCACAAGGCAGGGGGTCTGGGACTTTTCGGGGTTATGCGCTTGCTGTTGGGGATGAAAGCATCCGACATAAAAAGCAGCTCAACGCTCAATGTGACACTTTGACGATTAGCAGCTAAATTTGCTAGCCTTTACCATCGTCACAGATGTAACCTCCACTGAGACGTCATGTTGTCATCCATACTTGGCCTGTTGGTTTGGTTTATTTGTTTTGATTATATAGGTTTGTTGGGTTTATTTTTATTTGCTTTGGGTAGGATTTGGTTGAGTTGGGTGGGATTGCTTCGTTGGTACGTTGGGTTTGCTGATTAGTAGGTAGTTACTAAACTGATTTCCATGAACTAGGTGGGAGGAAATTTATGCCAAAATAGACCGGAATAAATTTCAGAGTGTGTATATATGAGGTGGCTTATTTCAATTGATTTGGTATATATATATATATATATATAACAATTCTTGTTTTGTGATTCCAGTGTCACATCATTTTATTTGAACCTCTTACTCTTAGGTTTATTCACCATCCAGCAATGACAATGTGTAACCACACATTAACCATTGACACGTTTGGGTAAATGTTGATTTGTGCTGATATTATCAGATTAATCATGCTTTCCCAACTCCATGTTCTGTATTATTTAGACTCATCATGATTTTTATTTTATGGACTTTCTGCTGTTGAGATTCTTTAACGTGTTTTGTATTTTTTGTGTTACTTTTCAAATGTTATACTGCATGCAGAATAAAAACATGGGCCCACTGCCTGAGAGGCAGCAGCAATGTGAATCAATGCTGCCCTCACTTGGTGTGTTTCTGGAATTATTAAACTGTTTCCTTTTCCATATCATCACCGGTGTTTTTAATCAGCCTACGCTGAATAAGGGATATATTGCATCCTTAGGCCGACCTCTGCATCCTCGTTCCTCTTTTTGCTATCTTGCCTCATCTTAACTCAACGATACATATACTAACCTCCCTTTCCATTCATTACAAATGTTCTCCACCAGAATCGTTTCTCCCTGTTCCTAGATAAAACATTTCTACGCTTCATTCCCCACAGCCGTCATGCCCCGCATCACTTTCTCTGATCACCTAGGACTGTCGTCGAGTTTAAGAGGAAAACCCATCATAGATGCAATTACCCTTTAACCCTTGACCTAATTCACTTACCATCTCCTTTTCACCCAGTGACTGGGAATTAACATCATCTGCACAGGTACCGAAAAACTAATTTCGCCATCATACCTGCAGGACTTCTTCCTAACCTTCCCTCCCAACCCTCTTTTAAAAGTCTGATTGCTGAAAACCCAATATGACATCAAAGTACTGAAGTATTTAATTGTCTATCATTTCAAACAAGTGAATGTCAGACTTTATTTGTGTGTGTTTGAAACAGAAACAGGGTCTCTGCCGTCCTGTCTGCAGCTTTCTTTCACTCTCAAAGGTCTTCACTTCCTGCCTTTGACAAATTCAACCTCCAGATTTTCATATTCGGACTAGAAGCCTCAGGGTGAGTTGTTCATATTAGGACATCATCAGCTATTAGAATCTGGTCTCGGACAAAACTTCTGAAAAGTACGTGGAATTTAATAGTGACATGACAGCCATTAAGATAAGACGGCATCAAGCCTCAGGATATCTCTCTCAAGAATTGTATCATCGATCATCCGACTCAGTTAAAATGACTTTGGATTCCGGATTAAACAGCTTCAGGAGGGAGAAGCATGAAATGCCATCAAGATGCAACTAAAATGCATTATGAGTGACATTATACATGAACCAGGTGGTGACCACCCATGGACTGCAGACAGCTGCGGAGGAGTGATGGTGGGTTCACAAATGTTAGCTCGACACATTACAAGAACTCATTACCTTACCAAGAGTATTTGTCAAATTATTAATTCAATATATCTGATTGCACCTTATTTAAAACACAATCAGCAGTGTAAAAAGGGATGAACTAGTTTCATGTGAACCATAGATATGATCAAAGAATATGTCAATCAGTAGCAACACTCAAAAAAATTCTACAAATTGAAAGTATATATATACTTAATATATACTTGAGTAAATATTTAAGTACATTTTCTATTTCACTTAGTAAATATTTTATTTTTACATTACAGTTTTTGGGTGTGAAAGCTGAAATATTCTTGTACAGAAAACCCTGTCACATTTACTTATCTACTCCCACGTAAAGGTCAAAAATCAATTTGATCTTTTTAAAATGTTCATGTAAGTTAGTAATTATTATCAATCAATCTTTATTTATATAGCGCCAATTCACTACAACAGTTGTCTCAAGGTGCTTTCCAGAAAGAGCAGGTCTAGACCAAAATCTTTCTATAATTATCTGAAACCTAAGAAATTCCTCCGTGAGCAAGCACCAAACTAAGTCCCATACAGCCCCGGTACCCAGTATCTCGACAGTGGCGAGGAAAAACTGCCTTTTAGCAGGCAGAAACTTCGAGCAGATCCAAGACTCAGTGTGGACGGCCTACAGCCATGACCGGTCGGGTTTGAAAAGAGAGGGGGGGATACAGACGGGGGGAAAAGCAGCAATGATATCAGCTATGGTAATCCACTTTCCTCCGCTTCTTCAGGGTTGGGCCGGGGCAGCAGTGATCTCAGGTTGATAATGACATTAATAGTAATGTAACATTTAGCAATAGCTTATGGTGGAATACTATCCAATAAGAAGAAGAAGAAGAAGAAGAAGAAGAAGAAGAAGAATAGTAACAGGACATTGAGCAGATCCAGAGCAGGAGATGCAATCACCAACCATGTGACCTTACAGGGTGAGAAATCACAAAGGCTACAGGGAAGAAGTCAAGTTAGTAACATGAAATAATCCAGAAACATGCATTAATACACTATCATGCATTAATCCAGTAACATGCATTAATCCAGTAACATGCATTAAAGTGAGAGAGATGTATAAAGAGGGACAGTGATAGAGGAAGAGAGAAAGGCTCAGTGCATCATGGGAGATCCCCCTAGCAGTCTAAACCTATAGCAGCATAGCTAAGAGCTAGCTTATGCCAGCCTTAATTATAAACTTAATCATAAAGGAAAGTTTTAAGCCTACTTTTAAATATAGAGAGGATGGTTCCACAGGAGAGGGGCCTGATAGCTGAAAGCTCTGGCTCCCATTCTACTTCTGGAGACTCTATGTACTACAAGTAACCCTGCATGTTGGGAGCGCAGAGTTGTGATTGGACGATATGGAACTATGAGCTCCTTCAGATACGTTGGTGCCTGACCGTTAAGGGCTTTGTAAGTGAGCAGAAGGATTTTAAATATGATTCTAAATTTTACCGGGAGACAATGAAGGGAAGCTAATACAGGAGAGATATGTTCTCTTAACCTGGTTCTGGTCAGCACACGTGCAGCAGCGTTCTGGATCAGCTGGAGGGGCTTCAGAGACTTATTGAGACTACCTGCTAGTAGGGCATTACAGTAATCCCGCCTGGAAGTAATAAATGCATGACCTAACTTTTCTGCATCATTTGCGACAGAATGTGTCTTATTTTAGAAATATTACGCAGATGAAAAATGACAGTCCTAGAAACCTGTTTTATGTGGGAGTCAAAGGTCATATCCTGATCAAAGATAACTCCCAGGTTCCTCACAGTGGTGCTGGAGGCCAAGGTCATACCATCCAGTGTAGATATATCATCAGATAAATTGTTTGTAAGGCGTTTGGTTTCCAGCACAAGAACTTCAGTTTTATCTGAATTTAATAATAAAAAGTTGCAGGTCAAAAGGGTTTTAATGTCTTTGAGACACGCCTCTAAATTGGAGAAGTGATTAGATTCACCTGGTTTCATTGATAAGTATGTTTGTGTGTCATCTGCATAACATTGAAAGTTTATGGAGCGTTTCCTGATAATGTTTCCTAAAGGAAGCATATATAATCTGAATAATATTCACAATGAATTAGATAAGATAAGATATACCTTTATTAGTCCACGAAGGGGAAATTTACAGCGTCATCATAAAGTAATTTCTGATATCTTTCATATTTTCTGAAACATTCACTAACTTTAACAGAAATTTTCACAATCGTTCTATCAGCTGGAAACACCATTCAAACTTTAAAACTTTCACAAAACACTGATCTTTAACGTGGTCATTTGACCAACTATATATTATTTGTTATTGATAGTGTTCCCTCAATCAGACGTTTAACATTTTAAAGGAGGTGATGTCATCGCTATACTGGAGACGAGCTGACAAAATCTTGTTGAAGCTATCCAAAGAAAATCAAACTCAAAACAACTTCCCTATTAAGGTTCGGATGACCTAGAAAAACTGCCCTATAAGCCTCAACTGTTAATCTTACTGATGATTTTCTTAAAATCTGAAATCTCCAGTTTTATAACTCGCCCTTTCTGCTCATTTCACAACCTTTCCTGCATCTGTCATACCAAAGTTCGCCTGCAGGTGTCAGTCAAACACAGCTGAGACATGCGACCTAAATCTGCAGCTGACCACATTCAGTCCAAAATGAATCTAGGAAATAACAAATTGAGTAAATAAAAAAAACTAAACCATGGAAAAACACGTACGAGTATGAAATATTGTGTAATCATTTGTTTATTCCATCACAAAAAAGAATAGATGATAATTGAAGGCAAATAAACAGATATGGTGCTTCAGATTTTTTTTGAATTACTCCTGATATGTTAATGCCCTTCACAAGTGCTATCTCTTTACTCCTACGCATTAAATAAGCAGCTATAATAATAATAATAATAATAATAATAATAATGATAATAATTATAATAGTGAAGCCCAGAATTAGAAAAGATAAGTTCGTTCCATGCATGTTGGAGAAGAGTGAGATGTGTTCCCTGATTGAATGAAGTTTTTATTGGGACTAGGGGTAAAATTCAATAAAATCAAGCACAAAAACATGTATTTATAACGTGAAATGATTCAGTTAGATTGTCTATCAGGAACTTTTACTCTGTATTACTCGGGATCGATCGTTTGCGCAGCAGTTCTGACGACGACGTGCTCTTGTCATAAAGAAGGATTTTGCAGATGTATAAATTGAATTAATTTACCCTGCAGAATCTCAGGGCTGATTTATCCGGGCGGAACCTGATTTGCATGAGTTTAAATCAGATTTTGTACGCAATTGATACAACTGTTTACACTGTATATACTATATACATTATCTGTTATTTCAACAAGCAGTGAAGCTGTCAGAAGGTAACTCCTCAAATATATCTTCACTCATTTCTAATGTAAGGTTTTCATAGAGCATCACTAAAATCTGTTACTAATACCAATACTAATGATATAATAGTGATTATTATTTTAGTGTAGAATTTAACAATGTTTTGCTGTAATTTAAATGGAATAAAATGTTTTTTGGGCGGACAGTTAAGAAACTGACTGGGAAGCTTTCATACTGTAATTAAACTGCAGGTCGTAGCGGAACACTGTAAAAAGGTAATATTGAACTCAATGGATCCTACAAATTGTTTTAAAATAATAATAATGTTCTAAAATTACAAATGATCATCCCTCTGAGTTTGTATCATACAATTAAATATTATTACAAGTATTATTATGACCATTACGATGTTTTTATAATGCACGTGCTTCACCTGTGACGACTTCATGACTTTATATGGTGTGTAGTTATAGTAGGTCTTATATTTAACGGCACATCGTGAATGTCTCCCTCTGCGAAGCCGGACAGTGTGTGTGTGTGGGTGTGTGTGTGTGCGTGTGTAGCGCCCCCCACCATCCCACCCAGCCGAGCCATGATGTCGGTTATAAACGGATACCTGACAGTCAGCGAGCCGAGATTTGGATTGTGGGTGATTCTATCATGAGATTCGAGAAGCCGACGGGAGCAGTTACATGCTGTCTCTCGGGAGGCAAACAACTGATTTTATTGAAGTAATCCCAGCTCTTGTTGAAATGTACCCATCTGTCATTATGGGGATTGAACGCACGGAACACACTGATGATGTCTGTCCCATCAATCAATCAAACTTGGCTAAGATCTCAATGTTAACTTCTGCAATGGAGAGTTTAATACTACTCTGAAATGTCATTAAGTTTATTGCCTTTAGCCTTATATGACGGTTTTCCCAGCAAGACCCTGCCGAGCACCCCATCACTCCCTGCCCCCCAGTCCTGTCCCAGACAGCTAGGGTGCTGCGCGTGCTGCTCCTTCTGTCTAGCAATACTGCATCTCTATACTCATTTATTCCTGTTAGGATCTCTGAAGGGTAGTGTGCCCAACCAATACCAAGTCGCACTACACAAATAAATATGTGAACTGTTAAAGGCACCTGTTAACGTCTGTCAATAAAACAGCAGATTCAGGTTTTATTCAGGAAGGGATTATTTTGTGATTATTCCCAAAAATTCAATCTCTAACTCAAGTAACAGAATCGGAAACTATACTCTGGAATCAGCAGGCAAAATATTCACCGACTCTAATGATGATTCAGAATGCTGCTGCCTGGTTTTTAACACTGATCACATACAATTCTATTGCTTGTTTTTAAAGCTCTGAATGGACTGGCCCCTTCTTATATCTGTGATCTGCTCACTCCTGGATCAGCACCTGATCGAGTCCCTCTTAGTGGTTCTTGAGAACCAATTCAGCGCTAAGGAGGACCAGGCCTTTGCTGTACAAGCTCCTGAGCTCTGGATCTCCCTGCCAGAGAGTCTCAGACGGGTAAACTCAGTATCCTCCTTAAGTTGTGCTTTTAAAACTCAATTTGATCATTTGGTATTGGAGAGATCTGATTTGGTTTGATGGTTTTATCTGATTGTTTTATTGAACTGTTTTAAATAATTATTTGTTATATTACCTTTTATAATCTTTTCGTAAGATACTAATTTAGATAGATATTTTATATAATAAGATATTATTATTAAAATTATTATTATTGTTATATTTAAGAACTGATGGAATGTTAAATATGTTTCTCTGTTGTCATTGACTCTTCACTTTTCCTGTTAATCAAGAAGAATTCAGATTTTTATGTCATTAAGTAGCAGTAGTAGTAAAAATCATCAATCTACCTCAATAAAACATTTTCTAATGAGATGGATGGCACTGCTGACCTGAAGAGTTTTCTGGAGGAGATGGCTGGGAGAGGCCTACTCTCCAACCTAGAAGCAGATGTGTTGGCTCTTTTGGACACCTTCATCCCTCCCCCTGCTCCCATCACCCCTGAAAATAGTCAGAAGCAAGAAAAGGTAAGATACACTGAAAGGTTTCAGGATATGTATCCTAGGAGTACTATATAGAAACAAACTTAAGCGCTGCAGATTACACATTTTTGAGTAAAACCATCTGCAACCTAGTAGTTGTTGTAGTACTATTACTAGTATCAGTAGTAGTCAACACTCATGAAAACCCTTCCCCCCAGATGGACTACACGGCGGATCAGAAACGTCCACCGGAGGAGAAGTGGGCAGGCACATTATCTATCATAGGGATGGAAACGTCTGGCTTGTCGCTGGAAACATCCGTCCCTCCAGCTTCTCCACCTCGTCCCCCCCGCATAGTCTCCTACAAAACCCTACAGCCAATACAGGTAGAGAGTGGGGCATGTTGTAGGAGTCTCAACCTGGAAGAAGACCCCGGACCCGACCAAAACCAAGCTGCTCATATCCTCCCTGATCGGGTGAAGGACGAGGGATCAGTGAGTTATGACAGACAGGTTTCATCATGAGAACTTTTATCATCCTGATTATTTAATCAAATGACACTTAAGAAACCTTTGAACAGAAGTTGATCAGTCTTGTTGCTCTACAGGTAGAATAAATATAATCGACCAGTGACAACCAGGCAAACATTCTTTACGATTCTTGATAAATCATCAGATTAAGAGGTTGAAGTTAGTTTAAATGATGTGGAAGTAATAAGACTCCCGTTCTCTCTGACTCTGACACATGACACAGGACACATGACACAAGACACAGGACACAGGACATGACTGCGACCTGTCTGATCACCTATTCTGTGTGACCTCATGTCTCCAGAGTAACATCAGACAAGCTGTGATTCCCCTTGTAGGAGGAAGCTACACCACTCAACCTGTTGGATTTCTGTAAGTATCACACACACACAAACAAACACACACTAATGTGTCTTCACTCAAACTCTTTGTCTCTCTTTGTCTGTGAAGGAGTGGAAAGCCGAGTTTCATTACTGCAGCAGGCATAACTCCGCCACAGTCTGCTCCTACTCCTCGTCACTCCTCCACAATAAAGTAAAGGACATATTTAGATTTTTTTTTAAAAGTTCAATTTTTTTATGATTGGCTCATTGCACATTTGAAACATTCTGTTTCCTTATTACTTACTGTCTCCTTATAAAATATGTATTTCCACACGGTTAAACACTTCCTCCTCTCACTCCATATTTTTCTCTGTCCTCATAGGAGCAGGAGGCGTAGGACAAGACCGGAAGGAGGCCGGCCACACGTCAAACAACCACTCAACGCCTTTATGCTGTTCAGCAATGAGCAGAGACCGATCATCAAGGCCGAGCTGAACCTGAGGGTCAGCAAGACCATCTCCACCGTCCTGGGACAGAGGGTATGTGCGTTTGCTCCGGGTGTTTGAATTGTGTTGCCCAAACTAAAGGAGTGTCGGCTCAGAGATTTTCTGCAATGGTGCTTGTAGAAATGATATTTATTCTCACGTTCAGAAAAGACCAACGCACTGAAAGACTTTCACTGGAGAGCCTGTGTGTCGGTGTGTATCGGTTTGTGCTGACAGTGTGTGATCGTCTGTTCACAGTGGAGGGCGCTGTCCAAAAATGAGCAGGATAGATATTTTGACGAGGCTCACAGATTGAGACAACTCCACTCACTGCAAGAGCCCCAGCAAAGTATGTATGTGAGTTAGTGAGTAGTGTGTCTGTCTAATCACACAAACATGCGTGGCATCACGCATGTGTGTGTGATTAGACACACTTTTAAGTTGTGCTGTTTTTGTTTGTTTGCAGCTGCGGCAGTGATGAAACCCTCCACCTCTTGTCCTGGAGCTTACAGTGCAACATCTTGAAATGCATTCTATGCATTTTACCCCTCCCTGAAGGAGCAGTGGTCAGCCACTGTGAAGTGCCTGGGGACACGGGTTATCAGGGTCCTGCCTAAGAACCCATGGCATGTAACGTCAAGGTCTTGGATTGAATCCCCAATCTTTCGATTTTGGGATGACCGCTCTACCTGACTGGATTGTCTTATTATTGTTTAAAGCTGGGGATAAATTGTAAGCCAACTCAACAAATGTACAATGTCAAGAAGTCCTGAGGAGGAATCCTTAAGGGTTTTTTTTATTGCAGAAAATACAAATTTTTTTATTGCAGAATATACAGTACCCTCCAGCCACTCTCGGCCTGTTTCACCTCACAATGGGAATGACCAGAGAATATAATTATCTACAGGACACAACAAATTCCTCCGTGAGCAGCACTTGGCGACAATGGCGAGAAAAACTGCCCTTTTACGGGCAGAAACCTCGAGCAGATCCAAGACTCAGGGTGGACGGCCTACTGCCATGACCGGTCGGGTTTGAAAAAAGAGAGTGAGACGGAGAAAGAGAGAGACACGGGTGAGGAGAGATACAAACGGGGGAAAAGAAGCAAAGATATCAGCTATAATCCACTTTCTCCACCCGCTCCATGGTCGGGCCGTGGCAGCAGCAGGGATCCCAGGTTGATAATAACATTAATATTAATGTAACATATAGTGATAGCTTATGGGGAAATACTATACAATAATAATAATAATGATAACAACAATAATCATCATCATGAGCGTCTTGTGATCATTGGACATCGAGCAGGTCCACAGCAGCAGATGCGATCACCAACCATGTGACCTTACAGGGCGAGAAAACACAAAGACTCCAGGGAAGAAGTCAAGTTAGTAACATGCATTTAATCCATTAAAATGCATCAATCCTTTTAACATGCATTAATCAAGTAACATGCATTCATCCAGTAACATGCATTCATCCAGTAACATGCATTAATCCAGTAACATGCATTCATCCAGTAACATGCATTAATCCAGTAACATGCATTAATCCAGTAACATGCATTAAAGTGAGTGGGGTGTATAAAGAGGGACAGTGAGAAAGGAAGAGAAAAGCCCAGTGCATCATGGGAGATCCCCTAGCAGTCTAAACCTATAGAAGCATAGCTAAGAGCTAGCTTATGCCAGACTTAATTATAAACTTAATCATAAAGGAAAGTTTTAAGCCTATTTTTAAAAAAGTAGAGAGGGTTTCAGACCCCTAAAAGTTCATCTTACACGATAGATAAAGACTCTGTCATTGTGGCAAAAGAGGGTAGCACAAAATATTAAATGCATGGTGCCAATAATTGTGGTACACATGCTTTGGAGAAAAATATTTGTTTCATGTTTATAATGTAATGATTTCTTTAAATGTTGTTACTTGAAGAAAATGTTAGATTTCTGTGAACATTTTGAATTAAAGGTCATGGGTATAGACAATAAAGACATTTAATGCATCTCATTTTACTCCCTTTTTTTATTTGCCAATAAATCTGGAGGGCATTTTATGTTAAACATACTTAAAGGATTTGAATTGGACATAATGTAGAGTGAATTTGGAATGTAAGAAAATTCATGATATCAAGTTACAGGAGATTACCTCATCATGATTGGTTGATAGACACCAACAAGTTACAAAGTATATACATAAATTACAACATCGTGGAATTTATCTCCCAACAAGTTACAAAGTATATACATAAATTACAACATTGTGGAATTTATCTCCCAACAAGTTACAAAGTATATACATAAATTACAACATCGTGGAATTTATCTCCGCATTTGACCAATATCTGAGGGAGCAGTGGGCGGCCACTGTGAATCCCCTGGGGGGCTGAGGTTTCAGAGTTCTGCTCAAGGATCCTTGGCATTATGCCTCAGGGGTTGGGCTCGATCCCTGGTCTGCCGGTTGAAGGTCAACCACTCTACCACTGATCTAAAGCAGAGAAAGAAACATGTCATCTCCATTCCAATCTTTTACACAAAGCTAAAACAAAATAGCTTTTTCTATGTGATGCTCTAACCGTTGTGTAAATGTTGCCGTGGCGACGACTGAAGTAAGATTGCACGATGGGGGTTACGTTTTCAAAAAAACACCTTGTTTACTGCAGCTCCGAGTAGTATGTATGTTAGGGTCATTCATTTTTAAGTTCATTTGTTGTGTTCAAGATGTTGATTAACAGTTAATTCTGAGTCATTTGACCGCACCACCCGGAAGGTAAGCGAAGCTACCACGGCTAATCAAACCATCATTAAGTGTTTGTGTTTTATATATCTATTTCATTCACTAAAAGAAACATTTAAAAAAGTTGCGGTGCGGATCACTTTTAAGAACCCTTCGTAAACGCTTTGGCTGTCTTGCGGCTTTTGCAGATCGTTTCACTTAATGTGGTGGTTGTGGCTTTTGCAGCGTGCGTGTGTGAAGATGTTTTCTTTCTTGCCATCGGTGCCGATGAGGTCCAGATCCAGCAATCTTACGCGGACAAGGTCCAGTGCCGATGAACTCAAGGACAAGTCATGCAACGCTGCCTGCCCCTCCCATAGACTTAAGTACCGGGTCCACGTCCCCCAGTGACTTGACTGCCCGGTCTCCCAGTGCAACTGCTCCTCAGTCCCCAGAGCCTCAGCCTATCTTTGCACCTGAGTCTCAAGTTGGCCAGTTTGAGAACGCCAGAAGAGACACATTTGTACACACTGCACTTGTTTTTCCCTTTGTCTGAGTTATTGACAGCCACTAAATCTATCAACAGCTCCAACAAACTTTCTGAGTATCTCTCCGATTCTCTGCATCCGGTTGTCTCTTGCGTCTTCCACTTCAGCATATCTGCTTAGCCCACTGAGGCCCCAGCTCTCCATCAAAGGACCATCAAAAGAACAAAGGAATGAAGGCATTAACAATAATGGACACAGTTTTAAGAGAGCGCCTCGCCACATTGTGACATCACTTCACCGAACAGTTAATTGTATTATTTTTAAATGCTGAGAAATACGTAACATCATTTTTATTAAAAAGAGGTCAGCTTAGTAAGAGGTGCAGCTACCCTGCTGAAGTCACAAATTAAATGCCGTTAAAAGTTAGCAAACCCCAAAAACAGTTGAAGCTGCTTGCAGTTCTCTGGGATATGCCATTCTGCTACTGCCTGGATCTTTTCTGAGTCGGTCTTCACCTGTCGGCTTTCTATAACGGAACCCAAAAAGGTGACAGAGGAAACGAGAAATTTAGATATTTCAGCTTTTACAAAAAAGTCTGTTCACCAAAAGCAGCTGTAAAACTTTGTGGACATGACTCACGTGTTCCTCTAGATTCTAGGAGAAAATCTGAATGTCATCCAGGTCAGAGAAAAACAAAACGATTGAGAAAATCAGGCAGAAAATTGTTGACTAATGCCTGAAAAACAGCAGGGGCATTAGTCAAACCAAAGGTCATCAGAAGATACTCAAAGTGTCGAAGAGGCAGAAAACTAAAGGCCGTTTTCCACTCGTCCCCTTCCCTGATCCTCACTAAGTGGTATGCATTCCTCAAATCCAACTTTGAGAATTTGGTTGCACCCTGCAGAGGTTCAAAGGTTGATGTAAGGAGAGGCCATGGATATTTGTTCTTGACTGAGATGTTATTTAGTCTTCTGAGGTTTATGCAGGGGCGAAGACTTATATCTGTATTTGTTACAGAGAAGAATCCGGCACCAACATGGAAGGAAAAGGGCCAAATAATAGCTGCTGCAAGGGAGTCTTTGATTTGCTGTAACTCTTCATGGGCTCTCTCTCTCTGTTAGGCAACAAGTTATTGAAACGGCTGGTATGTAGCGGAGGTCCAGGAAGCAGCTCTATGGCACAATCATACAGACGGTGAGGTGTAGAGAGAATGCCAGATCTTTGCTAAAAACGTCTAATAGGTCATGAAATTCCTCAGGCTCGGAGGACAGATCCGGTGGGTCTTTCACATGCTGGAGCTGGGGAGCCCTTAGTAGGAGAGAGAGCAGACTGAAATGCTCCTTCTGTTTATTACAATGAAAGCCGCCACCTCGTTCTTTGACCAGTCGATTTGTGGGTTGTGTCATTTAAGCCAGGGATGGCCTAACACAAAAGATGAGCTTTTGGACGATATTAAACATAACTGGATTTTTTCACTGTACTCTGGTGATTACCAGACAGGACAAGTGTGACAGGAATGGTCACCCTGGCCCTGTGTGACCTTGGCCAAGAAGCCGATGGTAAATGGACTGCACTTATATAGCGCTTCTCTGGTCTGCTTGACTACTCAAAGCGCTTTTACAACAGGAGTCAGCATTCACCCATTCACACATGCTCATCATGAACACACCAATGGAACAGCTGTTGGGATCAAATTGGGGTTCAGTATCTTGCTCAAGGACGCTTTGACATGTGGACTGCATTTGGCTGGGGTTTGAACCACTGACCTTGAGATAAGGGGTCAACTGCTCTACCAACTGAGCCACCGTCGCCCTGCTCCCCACTCCAATCAATGCCAATGCAATCACTGCCAATGCAGGGATCGCATTGGCAGTGATTGGACTGGGGAGTGGGGACCAGGGCGACGAGTTTTCTCAAAGATTAGTCCATACAGAGTAGCCAATTCCTAGTCAATGAAATTTTCCTCAGCTCCAGAATCTGAGTGATTGCAGTGGCAGAGAAAATGACTGGTGGCACAGAGTAGCAGGGATTCACAATTTTGACTCAGGTGGGAGTGAGGAAGCAGATTGACTTACCTATATCCCAACAGCTACTGGCGAGTCCTGTCTTTCGGCAACATTGGACAGGCTACACTGTGATGTCCAATACGGCCAGAGTGCAGGCAACCACCTTCCTGGGTCCAATGCAGTCTCTCCTCTGGGGGCAGTTGGATTCATCCTAGTAGCATCGGTTCCTATCGTTGTAACGGAACTGCAAGTGAGTGATCCTTGACTGCCACCCAGAGGTGGAGCTGTGGACTGATGAGGCAGAGAATTCGATTATAGCCTTAGGACTTTCTCTCAAGCGGCTGTCAATTCGAATAGCAAGAAAAATCTAATATTATAAGTAATTTGGTTCATCTGGAATTGCCACTTCGTTCTTTAACTGCTCATCCAAAACTCACATATTGCTCCCTGGAGACCCTCCTCGTTCCACTTGAAATCTGCAGCCAGTGTCTGAAAATTCAGGAGATAGCAACACGCATCCCCCGCATGATCAGGGTGGTCTAATATTCTCTTTAACTTACGTATAAACTCATCATAAGGCATGGTTTTAAGACAGTCATTAGAGTACAAAGCTTCAGTCCAAGCCAAGGCTCTTCCTCACTATAATCCAAGTACAAACTGGATCTTTGTTAAATCAGAGGGGATGCTCCGAGGTCGTTGGTTAAACACCATATTGGACTGAAGTAGGAATCCATGACATTTACTAAGGTCACCTGAGAAAGGTTCGGGATCTGTATTCACTGCACTTCTCTGTGGCAGAAGAGCATTGGCTGGCGCTGTAGTGGACATTGGAGGAGGCGCAGACTGACAGGCTGTGGGACTGACAGGCTGTGGGACTGACAGGCTGTGGGACTGACAGGCTGTGGGACTGACAGGCTGTGGGACTGACAGGCTGTGGGACTGACAGGCTGTGGGACTGACAGGCCGTGGTATCAGTGGAGATGAGGAGAGGAGACAGCAGAGCATACTGAGAGGTTAGCTGAGTTATTTGGTTAAGCAGAGCTTGATTCTGTTCAGAGAGGGTTTGGAGTTATTGACCGTGTTGTCCAAGCAGCTGTCTTTGATGGGACACTCCTGTCTGTCTGAGCCTGCTGGGTCCATGCTGTTCAAATCATCCTGTTATGTATTAGTAATAATAGGACACCAGATGCAGAAACTCAGAACACAGAGTCAGAACATGTTTAACATTTTACATTTACTCAAATATATTTGTAACCAAGGTATCCAACCAAAGAAAATCCAAACAAAAGATCCGGAAATTAAATGTGCTGAGAGCAGGACAGACAGGCAGTATCTTCAGTCTGTGATTACAAACTCACTCACGGAACCAGGCAGTCACTGAAAGTAACGGGACATTTCGACGAATACTCAGTGACGAACCAGTGCTCATAAATTGTGGAGACCAGGTGTAGCTGATGATGTATTGACTGCAGGTGATCGAGGAGAATGCGGGAACAAGATGAAGGGTGATCTGGACAGCCATGCCCTGGAGACACACCTACATACTTAAAGCAAGGAGGGAGATTAACAGGAACATGAGTGAAAGGCAAAAACAGAGGAAAACATAAAGAAAAGCAATTGCCAATCCTCAAACAAATCCATCCATTACTTTATCCGTAATCATGCTGAAAGGCAGACAGACAAACAAACACAGCTGAAAAGATAACGGAAGATATAAGCAATTTGGTATTGTGACGTCACAATGTGATGAGGCGCTATCTTGTGTCCTTTATTGATGGCAATGTTCCTTTGATATTTTATATCTGTTATGGGACTTGTTCTGTTATTGACGGTTACAATAAAGTTATGTGTTAGTGTTCGTAGACGAATTAAAACCAGACACATAGCATTTAAAATGCATGAAATGTTTCCCCTACTCTAGGTTTGGGTATATCCTACCTATGATTAAATTAAGGTGAAAGTAGGTGTGTTGCAGCATTAAAATAAAATACAATAAAATAAAAAGCCATTTAGTTATTTTGATGACACAATATGGCGAAGCACTCTCTTGAAACTGTGCATTTTTGATGCCTTTGTACTTCGATGTTTTATATTTGTATGGTCACTTACGCCTTCGGTATGGAGCCCCTCTCTTGACATAGAAGGAAAAAATAACTATCTCATGGCCGCGCCTTAGTGTACGAGTTATTATCTCGTGGGCACGACTTAAGAAGGCGTTGGAACCTTGTCCTTTACCTAACTTGCGAGACCTTGTTCTTTCTATAATGTCACCAAAGGGACTCTGTTTGTTTGTGATAGCTACAATAAAGTTGTTGTTTTTTTTAAATGTGCCAAAGACATATAGCATTATAAATGCATGACATTTTACCCAGCAGTGAGTTTTGGCATATCCTGGACATGATTACATTTTGATGACCTTACGTGAGTCGCAGCATCTATAAAAACAATTAAATAACTACAGTGTTTGTCTACCTTTGGTCCTGTTGAGCCTTGGCAGATGTTTGTGCTCTCTGAGTGCTTTTTTTTTCTGGTTCCAGAATATTTAAAATGTGTGATAAGCGTAAGAAAATGGATGGATAGATAGATTTTGTTCTTTATGTGTCTGTGTGTTTGTTGGCAGTAACGTTTGTGTTTGCTGCTCCACGTCTTAGCCAGGATACTCTTGTGAGATAGATCTTTAATCTGTTTTATTAATATCCCTACACAACATTTAGACCATGCAACACTATGTTTGTCATGGATTTCTTCTGGCAAAAGTTTAAACAGTATAGTATTTAAAAGAAAAGGAATCTGGTTTTGGTAAATATTATAAAAACTTGTTTAATTTGTTATATTTTTGTGTTTTTTTGCTGTTGTTTTTTTTTTATTCAATACGGTTATAGACACTTCATAGGCATGAGTTAATTACCTTATAGGTTCTTTGAACTGAACTGACTTGAATCCTAAATCATCTTCCGTTCATCCAAAAAAAAAAAATTATGGACTGGGACAATACAACAAAAGGCGTGATTGATTAATTTTTTTTATTTAAAAAAAAAAGAAGAAGCTGGAAATAGGAGTTGACACCATCTCCTCATGGATAATTTGGCGTGTTGTCAAGCTGGGGGAAAAATACAGATTTGACTGTACGCGATAAAAGACAGATTGATGATCAAGACACAAAACGTTGTCTGATGGACAGACGTTTTTGCCCTTTTCTTAGCGGTTCCCTCAAAGTTTATGTGGAAGTTATTCAATTACATGCTGAAATTTCCTATGTATTAATTAACGGCCAACAACCTCTTCACTTTATTCTCGGACACCCAGAGCCTGAAAGTCCCTGACAGTAAATTCTGTCAGGGTGCCGTGACGGGGATCATCCGTTTCTATCTTCACGTCTTTGGTATCTTCCTGTCACACCAATCAACTGCATGTCCTCTTTCACAACATGAAGCCATCTCCAGCATTTTTCTACAAATATATATATATAAATACTATGCCCCCTTTTCACATGTCCGGACCATCTCAATCAGGCATCATCATAATAATAACAATATATTTTATTTACAACACACTTTACATTTGGATCAGATCTCAAAGTGCTACAAGGTAAAAGCAGATAAATCATCAATAAAAAAATATACTAATAATATTCTAAAAATATGAGCAAAAAGCAGCAATGTTAATTAAAATGTAATGTAATGTGAATGTAATAAGTTCCGCTAAAAAGGAAAGTTTTAAGTCCTTTTTTAGAAGTCTCAGTCGTCTGTGGAGCCCTCAGATGGTCAGGGAGGGCATTCCACAGACGAGGGGCAGCAGAACAGAAGGCCCGATCACCCATGGTGCTGAACTTAGTCCGGGGAAGGAGGAGGCGGAATGAGTGGGTAGAACGGAGGGATCGTGTTGAGGTCAGTGGGGTGAGTAGTTCTTTTAGGTAGGGGGGTGCGTTACCATGGATACACTGGTGAGTGAGGAGAGAGATCTTATGATCAATCCTGGTGGAGACAGGAAGCCAATGAAGGGAATGAAGAACGGGGGTGATGTGTTCGTGTTTACGAACTCTCATCAGGATCCTTGCAGCACTGTTCTGAACATACTGAAGTCTTTGAAGACTTTTATCAGGGATCCCGATGAGAAGTGCGTTACAGTAATCCAGTCTGGAGGAGACAAACGTGTGGACCAGCTTTTCAGCATCACTCAAGGTGAGTGAAGAACGGAGTTTGGAAATATTTCT